>JBBPKN010000322.1:0-47670 GCA_038089275.1 Pulveroboletus cf. rosaemariae
GAAAACACCAGCCGTAGCAGCAAGCATGGCAACAAGGAGCACAAAATCAATTTGTCCAACCTATTAGGTATGGAGAGTTTTTGCCACCAGATAAGGATGGATGGCAATCGGCTGAACCTATGGGTATCGGTCCGGTATATAACATGGCGGATGCTGCCCACTTTCAGGAGATCCCGGCAGCCTCTTGGGGAAGTATGGACGAGGCCCGAGCTTATTTCCAGGATCTATTTGAAATGGAAAGAAAGCACAAGGAGGCAGGAAAAGTATAGGGAGACCTGATAGGTTAGAATCGGGAATCCCAGTGTGTAGTTCCTTTTATTTTCCTTCTTCATTTAATATGTCTACGATGAAATGGAATAAAGTTCCATCCATGATGGCGTCTCTTTCGAGTGTGGCCCCGGAAATAGGGTGCTTAATTCCATCTGAAGAAACTAACGGACAATTGTTTGCAATAGGAAGTGAAGAACGACAAGATCTAGCCAAGTTATTTAATAGGAAACAAAGAGATGAACTCGGTGTAAGTGTAAAGATTGATGAAGAAGTAAAAGGAAAAAACGGTTTAAAAATGGAATCATGTGGACTAACGTTTGCTATTATTGACTCAGGAGCTTCAGTAACCTTTATAGATCAGAAGTTTGTGTGGAAACACGGACTTCATGAGAAGAATATGCCAAGACCTCTTACAGTATATAACACTGATGGAACAGAAGGATCAATTGGTAAAATCACTACTTATGTTATTATTTATATAGCGATCAAGGGAGCAAACAGAAAATGGCATCACGAAAGAAGTGTTGCCTATGTCTCCTCACTTGGACCATTAGACCTTCTTATAGGTTATGACTGGTTTACAAGACACAATCCAGAAATTGACTGGGTCAAGAAAACAATTAACTTCTCTCGATGTTCCTCAGACTGCAAATCTCATCTTATGGCAAGAAAGGTGACAGCTGAAGAACAGACGCAATTGAAGAAAGAAGTACCCAAGGAATTGTGGGAGTTCCTGCCTGTTTTCTCACAACATGAATCTGAAAGAATGCCAACCCAAAAACCCTGGGATCACGCAGTTGAATTAAAGGAAGATTTTATTCTGAAAAAGGGTCGTATCATTCCTCTTTCAAATGAAGAAATGAAGGAAGTACGAGAATTCGTTGACAAAGAGATGAAGAAAGGGTATATCAGATCTTCTAAATCTCCACAGACGTCCCCAGTATTTTTTATTGGGAAGAAAGATGGCGGCAAGCATATGGTAATCAACTACCGCTACTTAAATGAACATACCATCAAAAACAATTACCCACTGCCTCTTATCCTGACACTAATTGATAGGTTAAACAGTGCTGATATGTTCACAACCCTTGACTTGCGATGGGGGTATAACAATATTCGCATGAAGGAAGGTGATGAATGGAAAGGCGCTTTCACAACTCCAATCAGCGCATACGAGCCGTTGGTAATGTACTTTGGGATGTGTAACTCACCGGGTACATTTCAGGCCATGGTGAACAACATATTTCATGATATGTGGCAACATGTCGTCATTTACATCGACGATATCATGATCTTTACCCAAGGCAAAAATCGAAACCAACATCTTGAAATCGTTGCAGAAGTGTTAGGGCGTCTTCGTGACCACGACCTATTCCTCAAGCCATCCAAGTGTCACTTTGCCCAAGATCAAGTCGATTATTTGGAAATGGTTGTATCTAAAAAGGGGGTACAGATGCAACTCAACAAGACTAGTGCAGTCCAAAATTGGCCTATATCAAGAACAGTCAAACAAATTCAAGCCTTTTTAGGACTTGCAAATTATTATCGTTGATTTGTCCCAAACTTTGCTGACATCGCTCATCCCCTTAATTCCCTTACCAAGAAAGACGTCAAGTTTGAATGGACATCTGAGTGCATGACTGCATTCGTTTGTCTCAAGGACATTCTTACCTCTGAACCGCTCCTTTGTTATCCTGACTCTGCTAAACTGGTTCGAATCAAAACAGATGCTTCAGATGTTGCCATTGGAGCAGTAATTTCATATCAACAAGATGATGGTCTCTGGCGACCAGCAGCGTATATTTCCCATTCCTTGGATGCTGCTGAATTGAATTATCCCATCTATGACAAGGAACTTCTCGCTGTCATTCGCACTCTTCGCAATTGGCATCATTATTTAATTGGCTGAGATTCTTTTGAGATCTGGACAGATCACAAGAATCTCAAATATTGGAAACAGCCTTAGGATCTCTCTCCGTGATAGGCTAGGTGGCAAGCCGCCTTAGCAGAATTTAATTTCAAGATGTGTTACAAACTGGGTCACACCAATGGGAGGGCGGATGCTTTATCTCGGTGGCAAGATCATTTCGAAAATAAACCGGAACCAAATAAACAAATCGTTATGCTTCCCCCTCATCTATTCAACCGTTTTATCTCTTTTTCTTCTTCATTCTTTTCTAGTGTACAACAGGCCTCTGTTGACTTGCACCTATCCGACACCTGGTGTTATAGTCCAGAGAGCAGAGTTTATTTAAACAACCAAAATCAAGTATTTATTCCCGAACCTTTACGTTTAGAAGCTCTTAATCTTTTCCATTCTTCTCCATTGGGTGGTCATGTAGGTCAAAATCACACCAAACAACTTTTATCTTGATACTATTATTGGCCTGGACTCAAGGAAGATGTTGCCAATTTCATCTCGCACTGTTCTACATGCGCAACGTCCAAGGGTTCAGAGCCTGTTATTCCTGTTCAGCCACTTCCCATTGCATCGGCACCATGGGCTGATATATCTATCGATTTCATTACTGGACTTCCAGATTCAAAAGGGTTCAACACCATCATGGTGGTAGTAGACTGTTTCTCAAAAGAAGTTGTTTTTATTCCATGTCTTTCATCTCTTTCTTCTCTTTATGTTGCAGAATTATTTAGGGACAACGTATGGTCGAGACATGGTCTCCCATCCTCCATTGTCTCGGATCGCGGACCACAATTTGTTTCAGAGTTTTCTAGGCAGCTAAACGAGATCCTGCAGATCAAGCAGAAGATCTCTATAGCTTACCACCCGAGAACGGACAGTCAAACGGAGTGAATAAACCGGGAATTAGAACAATATTTAAGGAACTTTATTGCCAAGCGACAGGAATCGTGGGCAGATTGGATTAAGATAGCGGAATATCATCATAATAATTCATATTCGACTTCTACCAAAACCTCCCCCTTCGAAATCACAAAGACTTATCATCCCCGATTTGGTTTTGAAGCTCCGCCTTCTACCCATCCCTCGTCCCATTTCCTACACGATATGGCAAAGTCCTTTAAAGACGTGCAAGAGGCTTTTAAGAAAACACAGGAAAGAATGAAAAAACAAAATACCACAACGCTCCCTTTGTATACTAAAGGGCAGCAAGTTTTACTTTCCATGAAAAATCTTACACTTCCTTATCCATCAAAAAAGCTCACTAAAAGATGGATTGGCCCATTCACAATCATAGACGTCATTCCACATGCTGTTCATTTACGACTTTCCTCCACGATGCATATTCATCCTACCGTTAACATATCACGCATCAAACCATACCTTCCCTCGCTCCGCGGTCAGGATATTCTCACACCTGATCCCATCATAATCACAGAAGAAGGACACAAAGAATATGAAGTTGACCATATAGTCGATTCTCATATTCATAAAGGAAAATTGGAATATCTGGTTCATTGGACTGGATACAGGGAATCGGATTGTACTTGGCAAACAAAGGACGATCTTGCCAATTCTCCTGATCTCATCACAGAATTCCACAAATTACATCCTTCCGCTCCTCATCGACTTTTCACTGTTGATCTCTCCACTTTCCGTTCTCTCTTTAAACCCTATGAAAATCACACTGAAGCAAAGGCGCTGTTCGTGTCTCGTCTGGAATCCGAGACCTAAAAAGGGGGTAGTGTTATAGTCCGCTTTTTTCACTTTTCAATCACGTGACTTTATCTTATCTTTCCATGTGGTTATCTAATCTTTTAGCTTATCAAGGCATGTGATGGGTCACATGACTGGTCTAGACCCAGGGCATAGGGTTAGCCTCATGTCTTCCAGCCTCTTTTCATTTCCGTCTTGTTTTCATTTTAGAAGCACCGAGCTCTTTCAGCCATTGGCTATTCTCATGGTGACTTCTCTTCTTTTTGATCCCTGTTCAGGGTCCATGGGAATTCTCCCATCAGGGTCTTGGTCTGTGCACTGTAGCTATACCTATATAAACTGTAGCATATAGTCTCAAGACTCCCCAGTCTTGAGCACTTGTACCTCTAGTGCAGTGTTCACTCATACTCCTTTATCTTCTTACTATCTCACTACTATTCAACCGTCTTCACCATCACCATCACCAATAAGCCCAAGATTAGGGTTAGAGCTCATTGTTTACACCGTCTCCGACACTGCTCACAACAGATTCCTGCTGGGAGAAAACAGGTAAAAGTTCCCAGAGTTTCTTTGGTAATTCTTTTTTTAGTTGCAAACTTTCTTCTCTGCATACTTGTCTTGATATTAAATGAGTTTCACAATCTTATGTATATCATGGGAAATTAATTATTTTCTTTACCCAATTAATATCAGGATTATGATGTTTGAACCAGTTATATCCTATTAAAAGATTCAAAGTTTCTAAATTAGATACATAAGCATTAGTTCTTTTCTAATGCCATGATTTATTCTTTGCCTTGATGGCTATATAAATAATAAAATAGTGAGTGATCTTTTCTATATTTCCTTGAGTTCTATTAGCATTATACATTATTAGCAGCTTATTCAATTTCTTTTCATATAGCCCATATTTCCATATGAACCTTTGATCAATAAATGTTACTGATGCTCCTGAATCTATAATAGCAAAAGTTAAACCACATGATTCCATTTTAAGACTTTTCTTTTCTTGTACTTCTCCATTGATTTTTACACTTACTTCTAATTCATCTCTTTCTTTTCAATTAAATAAATTTGCTAGATCCTTTTTTTCTTTATTTTTTTCTGCAAATAAATATCTGTTAGTATTTTTAGACAGAATTAAACACCCTATTTCTAGGGCTATGCTTAAATGAGATGCTATCATGGAATTGAAAATTTATTTCTATTTCATTGAAATAGGACAAAATTGAGAAGAAAATAAAGATGATTTATATATTGGAAGTTTTACTGCTAGCCTTGTAGACTTTCTTAGACTTTTCCCTGCATATCTTTCTGCTTTCATTCCATCTTGAAAATATCCTGGAAATATACATGGGCTTTCTCCATACTTTCCCAACTAGCAGCTAGTATTTCTTGAAATCACTATGCATCTACCATGTTATAGACTGGTCCAATACTGACCAGTTCTGCTATACTCCAACCATTCTCATCTGGTGGAGTAAACTCTGAAAAATGTACAGGCTGTATGTACTGTACCTGAAAAGGTCCTTGTGCCTGACATTGAGCTTGTGAATTAGCCTGTTGAGGGCCTTTTTCAAAATTGTTGGAGAGATGGGGTGCTATAGGGTTAAACTGTCCCTGACAGTCTCTTACCATGTGGCCTGGCTTTCCACACTGGTAACAAGTGTGTACTTGTGCTGTCACCTGACAATCTATTTCCATGGATGTACCATGCCTGGGTTGAATGCCAACTGCTGTGAATCTTGGCTAATTAGGCTAAGGAGCTGTAAAGTGCAGATTGTATGTCATATTTGGGGGAGGGGGACCTTGAGAAGGAATCTATTGCAGAGTAAAATAAGGGGCAGACTTCTCAACAGCCATGAATTCAAATGCATAACCAATATTTTTAACTTATTTAATAAAGAGGATGTATTCTTCCTTAATGCCCTGCATACAAGCCTGTTGGTAGACCCTGTATTAAATCTGCTCCCTTATTATCTTCACTGCATGCTCCAGGCTAATCTCTGCATCCTTTATAAGCACCTTGAACTCTTGAAGGTACTTGTCCACTAAAGAAGTATGGTGTAATCCTTCTAACTTCTTTATGGTTTCATGTGTTAGCTTATCAATGTGGAAATAATTTCTTAGCTCTGTTGCTATTCCCACAAAGTCTGGCCATACCATTATCCCCATTATTTCCCTTGTTCCATCCCTTTCAATCATATATTCAGATTTCCTGTCAATGTATTTCTCCAGAATGATTTGTGCAAAGTCTTTAGCCTTGCCATCCAACCTTGAGAGAACTACTGCAGTGAGTTTTCTGTTGTTCTTCCATTTCTGCTCCTCTACCCATACCAATAGAGAAGCAAACCACTTTTTCCACTTTTTCTTCTTACCACTTCACTTCCCCAGGTTTAAAATCTTCTTTGACCCTCCCATCTTGATAAATTCTTCTAGCAGTAGTCTCATTGTATTTCCAGTATCCAAACTCATAGTTATCTCAATTGATATATGGGTTAATGGCTGGGAGTGGGATGGGTGCTGGTAGAGGTCTGGGGTATACTGGGGCTGGGGTGCAGTCTCTGGTTGGTCATTCTCTGATAGAATTGAACCTAACTCAGTAAATTGCCCATCTTGTGAACTGCTGATATAAGGGTTGAAGTTTGATAGTTTGAACTATGGTTTGGGAAACATGAGAGGGCTTTTTGAGTAATGCTGAGAAATGCAGTGAATGAAATCTATCTAAAGTGGCTACTTTTTGATCTCTTCCTTCAGCAGCAACAAAATCCTTTTTAGTCCATGAATTGAACTTATCAAATCTGCTTTAGAATGACTATCTTCTGAATTTGTTATCTTTAAAGCCCAATACTGCCTTGAATATAAAATCTTTCAGCTGTTTTTCATATTCCCATGAGTACTTTTTCTTTATCAATGATTTTCTGCAAAGTGTGTCCTTGACTAGTAATGTAGTTTTAAGCAAGTATTACAGATAGTTTCAGACAAAGTATGAATAAACCCTAATCAAGGGCTAATGATGTTGGAGCTGGTTTAGATAAGAGTATAAGCAAGAGAGTAGATTAAGTGAATACTGTACTAGATATTACAAGTGCTCTGTTATAAACAAACAGTTTGGATGCACAAGAGTCATATGACAAGCACATGACCATGAAACTCTTATGCCAGATTGAACCAAACCCTAGGATATGGTTAGTTCTATTCAGAGTATACCTCAACTAAAGAGTTAGCATAGGATTAGCAGCAGATCTCAGATGATAGTATCTCCTGATTGAATCTAGATGACATCAGATCTTGAATCTCAGATCTGAATCTTGATTGATGGATCTGATCTGTGGCAGAGATCTAGATGAGATCTCATTGGCCTCAAGGCTAAGGTGCTGTTTTCATATCCATTGACCCTGCAGTCTTCCCTTCCATTCTATTACTTCTCTTTCATTTCAGACCCTTGATATGCATGGTCTTTAGTTATACCCTTTACCCTTGCCCTATACCCAGTTTCCATATTAGTATTTATCCCAGCTAGACTTGATGGTCTGTGCACCACCCTAGATAGTATAAATAGGCTGTTTATGTAGCTCTTAGCTCCCCAACTTTGAGCACTTGTTTGTTTAGCCATCTAGGCATCTCAATAGACAAGCTAGTGTTTGGACTTTGCTCCTCAGGCTTAGCTACCCTGAGTATTCCCTCCTCTTAAAGTCCTGCACTACATCTAGGGTCAGGCATCTACCATCTACCCTTTATTCTTCCATTTAACACCAAAATTGACATCAGCACAACTCCAAGGACCATATCAGGTTAGGGTTATCACTTCTCATACAAGGTCTGACACCATGACCATAACATGCTCAAGACTAGGGTCTTGAGATGATAATGCTACAGAATTGTGCATAGATTAGAATTCTGATGGGAATTCTCCCACAGACCCTGAGGCATTATCAAATGAAAAAGAAGACACCATAAGAATAGCCAATGGCTGAAAAGTGTCATATCCCATGCCAACAAGTCAACTCCAATTTGTTTCTGGTGCATTTCTGGCTGGTTTTATGCTTTAAAATATGTATTTCCTGGTTTTCTTTACCTTTGTCCCTTTCTACCTAATATTGATTACAACTTTACCTATGTTAACTCTGTAACATTCCAATACAACTCTGTAGTTTCTCTGATCTCACTTTCTATCCCTGTTTTTTTTTTCTTGCCTCTTTCTATTATTATTCAGTTTTAATTTAACATTATTCAACATTGTCTTCCCTGGAATCTCCATTCATATCCAGGATGCATTGGCACCTGCTTCACTTATGAGACAACTCCTTTTATATCTCTATTTCTTCTTTAAATAATCTGCTTTTTCAAGATATAAGTGAAACATCTTTTTGATGCTGAACTTCTGAATGCTGCTGAGGCCTAAGGGTGCTTTGATACTACTGCTGAGCAAGGCTTTGAACTAGAGCCAAGAAACTAGGCAAAAGAGATAGAAGATAAGAGACTTGAACTTGTAAAAGCAGAAAGCTCAAGTATGTAAGACTGGGAATCAACCAGTCTAGTACCTCTCCTTTATATATGCTACATGAATGTGCACAGATCATGTAAGATAGACTGGCCCTAAAGTATTGTACAGTAAGCCATCCAATGGCAATAAAAAAGCAGAGATCTAGAAATACATATGCAGAACATGAGGTAAATAATGTCATGATCTAAACCAGTCTAGATCTATAATAATGTGAAAGTGTAAAGAAGTGAAAATGTGAGATGATGATAATGTGAAGAAGTAAAGAAGTAATGTAATGTGACAATGTGAAGAGTTGCAAGAGTATTAAGAAAATGGAGAAAATAAAATAAAATTATAACACTATCCCATCTTTAGCTCTCAAATTCCAGACAAGAGTGAGGTAACACTACAGCCATTGTGAAATTTTGATAAGAATGGAACTAAGAGTAAAAAGTTGCAAGGGAAAGAGCATTCAAGTATCATGGTATAGAAGGATGTTGTTTATGGAAATCTTTGATGACTTGTGGGGCATTTTGCAGATAATTACTAGATTCCCATGTATAATTAACTTCATTAAATTCTTTTTAATGGACTAAATACTCCAATTTGCCTTTCTTGAGCCAAGAATCCACAATATAGGCCACTTTCCATTTCAATTCCCTATTCTCTGTAATATGAATGGAACTGGGTTAAATGACTGGTTGTAAAAAAAGTGTGTTGTGGAAAGATTTGACTCAAAAAATATTAACTACAGAATAAATCTTGATTTCTTTGAATAGCAACAATTTAATGGAATTAGGCATTGTATCCAAGATAGTATAAGGACCTATCCATTTTTGTAACAGCTTCTTTGATGGATATAAAAGATTTAGATGTTCTGTGAATAACCACACCTTTTGTCCTATTTGATATGCTAGTGCCTCAGATTTTTTTTTCTGATTGCTTTTTCATTCTTTTCTAAGCCTGTTATATTGCCTGTTTTGTGGATTAATGTGTCACTTGAAGTTCTTTAGCAAATGCATGAGTGAGATTTTCTTGTATGAATCCTAAACAAGGACAATAGCACTTGGTTACTGTTATGCTAGGCCCTGGTAGGGACAGGCATAGACCTTGCTGTGGGTAAAGTGGAAGAGGCAAACTGAAGGTGAGCCTCAAGATGAGTGAAGAGCAACAAATGAGATGTTGTGCTCAAATGATACCAGCTACACTCCCAGGGGTATGCCAAGATCAGATGCTGATGATCCTCTGGTTAAGTGCCAGGACATAAGCAGTGGATTCCAAGTATGTAGGTACAAGGACAAGTGAATATGCAAGAACTGTGAGGTGGTTGCAAGATAGAAGTAGCATAAGAAAAGAGGAGACAAGAAGTATGCTACTTTATAGTACAACTAATAAGGTTCAGGCAGAGTCAGACTGAGTAATCATGCTGATGAATGATGAGTAAGGTATTCATGTGGAAATGGATGGAAAGAGATGGAAAAATTATGAGTCAGCTGATTTAAGAGATAGAAGGCCTGGGTAAAGGGCTTAACAAGAGAGCAGTCCAGGCAAGGCTGGAGCATGAGAAGAGCAGAATCTATAAGTAAAAGTAAACAAGAAAGCACCTGGGTGTGCAAAGAGTGGAAGCTAAGACAGAGGAAAACAGGAAAGGAAAAGAGAAACAAGGAAGCATAACAGTTACTGCAAATAGAGTGTTTTTTATGGCAGATGAGAATGCATTGTTATAGAAGAATTCTGCCATCTTGATCCATTCTGCCTATTAATCTTGATTTTTTGCTATAAATATCCAAAGATATTGCTCTAGTTCCCTGTTGATCCATTCTATTTGTCCATTAGTTTGGGGGTAAAAAAATATAGAAAGTTTTTGAGAAATGCCTAGAAAGGCACAGAGGTCACTAGTAAAAGCAGAAGTGAATTGTGGACCTCTGTCTGAAACTATAGAAATTAATAAATCATAATGGCATCAAATATTATCTCTAAATAATTTTGCTAAATTTAAAGAAGAGGTTTGTGAAGAAATGCATGGAATAAAAACCATCTCTTTAGAAAATCAATCTACTACAACCAAAATGGCATCAAATCCTTTCAATATAGATAATCCAGTTATAAAGTCTGTTAATATATCTTTCCAAGGTTTGGAAGGGATAGGAAGTGGAATGAGTTTGTCTGCTGGTGCTTTTTGTGAATTCTTTGTAAGGGAGCATGCTTAACAGGACTTAATGTATAAGAAAGCATCTTTTGCCATTTCTGGCCAATAGAAATATCTTTGTAACATATGTAACATTCTTTGTTGTTCTCCTTGACCTGCTATTGGAGAATTATAACAAAGCTGCAATATTTCTATTTATAGTTCTTCTAAAATAAATATTGTGTTTGTTTCCTGATGAATTAAGTATTCCTTTTCTGCATTATAACACAACCCTGGTAAATCATCTTCAAGAAGACTGATAGTAGTTGTCACATCCCATGTCAACAGGTCAACTCCACTATGTTCTGATGCAACTCTGGTTGCTTCTATGCTTTAAGCTGTGTGTTTCCTAGTTTTCCTTACCTCCGTCTTCTCCTATCTAATGATTGATTACAACTTTACCTATACTAACTCTGTACCATTCCAATACAACTCCATTGTTCCTCCAACCTTACTTTCTGTTCCTGTTCCTTTGTACCATGTTCCTCCCTGTCATTACTTAGTTTCAGTTTGACATTATTTGATGTTGTCTCCTCTGACATCTCCATTTGTATCCAGGATGCATTGGCACCTGCTTTGCTTATGAGACAACTTCTTTCATACCTCCATTCCCTCCTTAGATAATCTGTCTCCCTGAGATATATAAGTACTGGAGTTTGATATCTTGTACTTCAGTTTGAATATCAACCATAATACAATGTTATGATCCCCCCCAGACCCCTTCTGCCTCATAACTTGATGTTATACCCTACCCTAAAGTCCCTCAACTTATCCCATGGCTTGATGTCATGTCTCTTGTTGGGAAAAAACCCTCTGGCTGATCCTGAACCTCCAATAGTTTCTGACCCCTCCATAAATCGGGGCACTTGGTACTGGCATAAGGGTGCACCACATAAGGTGAAGCCAAGCCCCATTCACTCTGGAGTTATCCAGAGTACCCCTGGAGTATGTTGAAATGTTTATAACAGTATATTCAAACTCCTGCTTGTGCTGGTACTGCTATCATGTCTATTCATGTAACCAGAGCTTGCTCCCACGCTGTCCTAGATCAGTTTAAGAGCTTCTTTGCTCACCATGCACCAGGCTCAGCCTCACAGGCTTCTGCTTCCTTCCACTCATCCACATCCAGCACTCAAGTTGATAAAGTCCCTGATAGTTTCAAGGTTCCTCAACCTCCCTACACCCCTGACAATCATGGTGCCCAGCCAGGAGTACCAGATGAACCTGGAGATGACTCCTCTGATGGATATTCCAATATTCTGGAGGATAACCCTGAATCTTTTCCAGATCTGGAATCTATTCCTATTCACCATGACACTATCGCCAATCTTGCTAGTGCCATCCATGGATTAGCTTGCTCTTCCCATCATACCCCTGAAACATTGCAGTAAACCAAAGTATGGGAACCAGACCAGTTTGATGGAACTGATTCCCAAAAGCTCTGCATTTTTCTAGTGCAGTGTGAATTAAATTTCCAGGATCATCCCAAAGCCTTTGCCAATGACTGAGCCAAGGTCACTTATGCTCAGTTCTACCTTAAGGGCATGGCATTGAAATGGTTTAAGCCTGACCTCCTCCTTACCAAAGACCCTGACTTCTGCCCCTTGTGGATGGACAATTATAAGGAGTTTGTTCAGGAACTCTGGACCAACTTCAGACCCCATGACCCGGTTGGAGATGCAAAGCACCAGCTAGACCAGTTGACTATGAAGAATGGTCAACAAATCAACAAATATGTAGTTGAGTTTAATAGAATTGCATCCCAAGTCTGGGGCTATAGAGAAGGTGCCCTCCACCACTATTTCTATAATGGTCTGCCAGACTGCATCAAAGATGACCTTTTCCATGTTGGCAAGCCACCAACACTCATTGAGCTGCACCAGCTGGCACAGACCATTGACACTCACTACTAGGAGTGCAAATCTGAACTCAGCCAACAAGGAAAGTTGTCTCACCTGTCCAAGTCCTCTGATAAACCTGCTGTATCCTCCACTTCAACCTCCAGCCCTAATGAATCAAGGAACAAGTCAGCTAATTACCCTGGCTCCTTCAAGTTGTCTGTTCCCCAGAAACAGGACTTATCATCCAAGCTTGGTAAGGATGGTAAGCTCACTACCAAAGAATGCAAGCATCGACTGGAGAATCACCTCTGTTTATTCTGTGGAATTATGGGGCATATAGCAAAGGACTGCCCCAAGTCTTCCTCCAAGGCAGCCAAAGCTTGTGTTGCCAAAATCTCTGCTCTGGAAACCAAACTGGAGGCCTTCATCTCAGAGGTGAAAAAATAGTCCACAGCCTTCAAGACTTCACATGGGCTGGAGGTTGTGTTAATCCTTCCTGTGCTTTACTGGAGGTTAAACTTAATGCATCTGTTCTGTTAGATAATGCTTCACTTATGCCTCTTATCACCCTTGTTTTACATGAAATTCCTCCATTTTCCACCCTGATTGACTCCAGTTCTTCAGACTGCTTTGTAGACACCAAGTTAGTCAGTACTTACAATCTTCCAACTTATTTCATTCCTCTGTTGCAGCTCTAACTGTTTGATGGCTCTTCCAATTCTATGATTACAAATGCCATTAATCTTTCTGTTTGTTTTGACACTGGTAATATCACTCTGATGACATTCTATGTTACTTCATTGCATGGATCTAGTTCTCTTGTTCTAGGACACAACTGGCTTGCCCACTACAATCCATTGATTAACTGGGTATCAAGTTGTATCTCATTTCAATCATCTAAACCAAACATGCCAATGCCCCTGAGCTCACCTCCACAGCCTCCGGTTTCTCTGACCCAAGCTGACTCTGAACCTGATTTACCATGTTCCCATGACCCCAAACCTCTGTCAATCAAGCTACTTAATTCATTAGCCTTCACACATACCTGTAGCCTTGATGGCTCAGTTCCATTCTATCTGCAGCTCTGACCCCCAGAGAGTCATCTCTGTTCTGCTTCCATTGCTTCTCCTCCAGCCGACCTTTCCAGTGTTTCCCTGGAATACCATGACTTTGCCAATGTGTTTAGCAAAAGCAAGACATCTACTCTTGCCCCTCACTGCAAATTTGACCTGAAAATTGAGCTGGAAGAAGGCATCTCACCACCTGTTGGCACCACCTATTCTCTATCACCCTCTGAGCTTGAAGCACTCAGGACTTTCCTGGATGAACATCTTGCTACTGGTTTTATCTGACCCTCTGTATCTGCTTACACTACTCCTGTCCTCTTTGTTTAGAAGAAGGATGGATCCCTCTGGTTGTGTGTAGATTTCCAAGGCCTTAACAAGATTACAAAGAAAGACTGCTATTCCCTTCCATGCATCTCCAATCTCCTTGATGCTCCAAGCTGCACAACTGTCTATATCAAACTTGATCTTAGGCATGCTTACCATTTAGTTCATATTGCTGAGGGTGATGAATGGAAAACCTCTTTCCATATGTGCTATGGCTCCTATGAGTGGCTTGTCATGTCATTTGGGCTCACCAATGCCCCTGCAGCTTTCCAGTGGTTTGTCAATTCTATCTTTGCTGATTTTCTTGATATTTCAGTAATTGTTTATTTGGATGATATTCTAATTTTCTCTGCTAATTGGACATTACATACTGAGCATGTCCATGAAGTCCTCTGCTACCTCTGGAAGCACAGCCTCTTTGCTAAATCTGAGAAATGTGAATTCCATACCAATTCCACTGAGTATCTTGGATATCTTCTCTCTTCTTCTAGGCTCATGATGTTCCCTGACAAGGTTCAATCCATCCTGGATTGGCCCGAGCCTTGCAAGATTAGGGATATCCAGTCCTTTCTCGGTTTCACTAACTTCTACTGCTGCTTCATCCAGGGCTACTCTGACATCATTGTTTCCCTGACTTGCCTTACCCGCAAGTCTGTTTGTTGGAATTTCAATGCTTCTTGTTGCACTGCTTTCCAGCACCTCAAGGATGCTTTTACTTCCGCTTCTATATTGACCCATTGGGTTCCTGATGCTCCTCTCATCATTGAGACTGATGCCTCTGACTATGCCATAGCTGGAATTCTCTCACTCCAGTCCCTGGATGATGAGGTCTGCCCTGTCACTTTCTATTTCTGTATGCTTACTGTGCTGGAACTCAACTATAACACCCATGATAAGGAGCTCCTTGCTATTTTCACTGCATTCAAGACCTGGCATTATTACCTTGAAGGTTCTGGTTTTCTAATGAATGTTGTCACTGATCATAAGAACCTGGAATATTTCACTACATCTAAACTTCTGACCCACTGGCAAGCCTGGTGGTCGGAGTTTCTCTCCCAGTTTAATCTGATCATCCGTTTTCACCCTGGCCATTTAGGTGCTAAACCTGATGCTCTAACTAGATAATGGGACATCTATCCCAGTGCAGGGAATGGTGACTATGCCCTCATCAATCTGCATAACTTCTGGCCCATGTTCATACAGGAACAACTTGCTGTATTCCTCTGGGCTTTTGTCCTAGCATCTCCAGTTTTCCAGTCTGCATCCCTTTTTGACATTGAAACCCTCCATCATGACATCATCTCAGCACTCCCTTCTGACTCAACTGCCTCTATCCACTGTTCTGGTACCCTCCCATCTGACTCTCATTGGTTTAAAGATCCAGGAGGTTTCTTGCATGTGGACAACTGCATCCATGTCCCTGATGCTTCTGACCTCTGACTCTGGGTCCTCTGCTACAAGCACAACCACCCCTTATCTGGACACTTCAGTCAGAATCAGACACTGGAGCTCATTTGCCAAGAGTATACCTGTCCTGGCATTCAAGTATTTGTCAAGGAATATGTTTCTTCATGTACAGCTTGTGCCCATGCTAAGGTACTCCATCACAAACCCTATGGTTTCCTCAAGCAGCTTCCCATTCCAGAAAAGCCATGGAATTCCATTTCTATGGATTTCATTGAACAGCTCCCAGCTTCCTCCAGTCACTCTGCCATCCTTGTTGTGGTAGATCATTTTTTGAAGCAGTACATCTTTATTCCTACAGACAACAAGGTGACCTCTCCAGAGCTTGCTAAACTCTTCTTACTTCATGTGTTTTTCAAACATGGAGTTCCCTTTCACATTACCTCTGATTGAGGTTTCAAGTTTGTTTTCCATTTTCTTCTGTTCTCTGGGTCAAGCCCTCAATATCCATCTCCACTTCACCTCTGAATATCATCCAGAGGGTGACAGTCAAATTGAGCAAATGAACCAAACCCTAGAGCAGTATCTACACATTTATTGCAACTATCAGCAGGACAACTGGTCTGACCTCCTGCCCCTCATGGAGTTTGCTTATAACAATGCCCCTAATACTACCACAGGTGTTTCCCCTTTCTTTGCCAACAAGGGCTACCATCTGAACATCTCCGTGCACCCAGAATGCAATCTTACCTCCATCTGAGCTCGAGAATATGCCATAGACCTTGACTCTCTCCACGCCTTCCTTCATGAAGAAGTAGCTGCCATCCAAGTCAGATATCAAGGATCTGCAGATGCTCAACAATCTCCGTCACCAGACTTTAAAGTAGGTGACCAGGTATTCATCAAGGCCAAGTACTTTAGGACTATGTGGCCTTCCAAAAAACTTGCCAAAAAGAACTTAGGTTCTTATTCCATTATTGCTTAGGCAGGCTTGCTGTCCTTCACACTTTGTCTTCTGGAGAACATGAAGTCTGTTCATCTGGTCTTTCATGTTTCTCAACTTGAACCCTTTGTCCCCAACATGATCCCAGATCGCATGCAATTACCTCCACCCCCAGTTGAGATTGACGGTGAACCAGAGTTTGAGATTTCCAAAATCCTAGACTCAAAGATAGATCATAGGCAAAGGAACTGCAAATTACTATATTTGGTTAAGTGGTCAGGTTATGAGAATACTGATAAGGAAACCTTGTGGCTCCTTGCCACTAAATTAGGGCACACTTCAGAGATCATTGAGGAGTTTCATCTCTGTTACCCAGACAAACCTGGGCCATCTTATGATTAACCAAATGTAGTGGATCTAGTGGACCCTCTACCTATTCTAAGACTGTCTTTTCAATCTCCTTATCTACCACTGAAATTTTACCGACCTCTGCACAAAGTTCCAACAGCTCCACTGCCACCTTGTCCTCCTCCCTGTCCTCACTCCCTGAACTTCTGGCTTCTCCAGTCTCCTCTGCCCATGCCATTCCCAATGCATCAACCAGCCACTCCAGCAGCCAGTTCTTGCATTTGATCTCTTGCTGTACCTTCTGGCCCACCTCCCTTATTAATGCCCCCATCAGGTGACAGCCCTCAGCTACCTGCCAAAGACCTTCCTCTGTCTCCTCAGAGTCTGCCCTGCTATCAGGCACCCCTTCATCTCCCACCTTCCATCTCTGCTTCCTCTCCAGCTTCTCCTGACTGGGGCATATGCACCTCACCTTTGCCTCTATACAGGCAAGGCATGATGTCAACTTGCCCAGACCCACCTGGCACTCCAGTTCCCAGTCATTGCACCTCAGGCACCCCAGTTCCTCTTCCACTCTTCTCTTGCCATTGCTGTTACTGGACACCACCTCCTGGGCTTGGCAAAGTTCCTCCACCTAAGCCAGTGTTAGAGTGCTAGGTCCTGACCCCATTTCCAATACTTACCTGTTTCTGGACCACCACCACTGCTTTCCAGGCCTCCTCTGCTTTCTTCTGAGCCTCCTTCTTTTTCCTTACTTTTCCCCACTGCTTCTGCTTGACATACTTCACATTACCAAGCTCCTCTTTGTCTTCAATGTGCTCCTCCAGGCACTCATCAGACCAGGTGTGAATGTTGGTGAATGAAGACATGATGAGGGATACCAGCATGAAAGTCTCTGGGGTGGTATTTGCTTTTATGGTTTTCTGGCCAGCTAAACCTCAATGCCTGCTCCACTCACTTATTCATCAAGAGCATGTGTTGATTACAACTTTACCTATACTAACTCCATACCATTCTGATACAACTCCATTGTTCCTCCAACCTCACTTTCTGTTTCACAGCCTTTAGGGGTTTAGGCCTTAAGAGGGGAATACTGTCACATTCCATGCCAACAGGTCAACTCCGCTATGTTCTGATGCAACTCCAGTTGCTTCTACACTTCAAGCTGCATGTTTCCTAGTTCCCCTTACCTCCGTCTTCTCCTATCTAATGATTAATTACAACTTTACCTATATTAACTCCATACCATTCTGATACAACTCCATTGTTCCTCCAACCTCACTTTCTGTTCCTGTTCCTTTGTGCCACGTTTCTCCCTGTCATTACTTAGTTTCAGTTTGACATTATTTGATGTTGTCTCCTCTGACATCTCCATTTGTATCCAGGATGCATTGGTACCTGCTTTGCTTATGAGACAACTCCTTTCATACCTCCATTCCCTCCTTAGATAATCTGTCTCCCTGAGGTATATAAGTACTGGAGTTTGATATCTTGTACTTTAGTTTGAATATCAACCATAATACGATGTTACGATTCCCCTCAGACCCCTTCTGCCTCACAACTTGATGTTATACCCTACCCTAAAGTCCCTCAACTTATCCCATGGCTTGACATTATGCCTCTTGTTGGGAAAAAACCCTCTGGCTGATCCCAAACCTCCAATAGTTTCTAACCACTCCATAAATCGGGGCACTTGGTACTGGCATAAGGGTGCACCACATAAGGTGAAGCCAAGCCCCATCCACTCCGGAGTTATCCAGAGTACCCCTGGAGTATGTCAAAATGTTTATAACAGTAGTGGCAATAATGTCTAAAAGGAAAGTGTTTAAAAGAAGGGCCAATTGTGAAGGGAGGGATGCAAAGCACAAGGGTAGGAGAACAACCACTTGTTGGTTAGGTTCATGATTAATGGAACCATGATCCATGTGCTGGGACAAAGCATTCACATAACCATTAGAAGTTCCCAGTTTATAGATAACTGTAAAATAATATTCCATGAGCATTTCCACCCAATGAGCTTGATGACTAGAAAGATCTTGTGGTTGTTTCCAATGTTCCAATGCTTGATGATTGGTCCAAATTTCAAAATAAAGGCAATCAATGAGTAAATGTTGCCATTCATGAAGTGCATGAATAACAGCAAGCAATTCCTTATCATAGATTGGATAATTGTGCTTAGCAGGGAAGAGGGAATGGGATAAATAAGTTGCTGGTTTCCAATGACTATCAACTAAATAAGAAAGGACTGCACCAGTTGCAATGTTACTGGCATCTGTTTTCACTTGTATTGGTTTGGTAGAATCTGGATAAATCAAGAAGGAAGCCATGCTTATGATATTCTTGAGAGTAATGAATGCTTTATGTTAAGGAACATTCCAAGAAAAAGTCTTGTCTTTATATATAAGATTATTCAAGAGTTATGCAATATTAGCAAAACCCTAAATGAAGTGTTAATAATAATTGGCTAAATCTAAAAAGGCTTGAACTTGTTTTAGGATGTGGGGGATTGGCCAATCTTGAATGGCTTGAACTTTGTCCATCTGCATTTCCACCCCATCTTTAGACATGACCATCTCTAGATAATTAACTTTTTCTTAGATAAAGTGACATTTTGAAGGCTTTAAAAAGAGGTCATTGTCCATTAATCACTATAATACTTGTGACACCAGTGTAGAGTGTTTCTTCTTTGTCTTTTATTTTGAAAATATAATAATGTCATTAATGTAAATTATAACAAAAGATCATAAGTCATGAAAAAGATTGTTAATCATTGTTTGGAATGTTCCTGGGCTATTGCATATGCCAAAATATATTATCATGGATTCATAGGCTCCTATAGGCATGGTAAAAGTACCTTTCCATTCATTTCCAGCTTGCATATGAATGTTATTATAACCCCATCAAAAATCTAGGATTGTAAACAAATCTGCTCCCTTTAGTTGATTAATAAGCATAGAAATCAAGGGCAAAGGGTAATTATTCTTGATGGTCCAATCATTGAGATACCTGTAATCAATGACCATTCTTTTGCCACCATCTTTTTTGCTGATGAAGAAAACTGGTGAAGTCTGGAGATTTAAATGGTCTAATATACCCTTTTTTAGTTTCCTTTTCCACAAACTCTCTGACTTTGTTTATTTCTGAATCTGAGAGAGGGATGACTCTACCTTTCTTTGGAACAAAACCTTCTTTTATCTTGACTGTGTGATCCCATGGTTTGCAAGTTGACATTCTTTCTAACTGCTTCTGTGAAAATATTTTGAGAAACTTCCAGAATTCTTGTGGTACCTGTTGTTTTAATTCATTGATTTCTGATTCTTCTACCTGATTGTTATGGTGTTAGTTTCTAAATGACTTGTCCTAACTCTAAATGATATGGCCTTGAGGGAGTGCATTGGTTTCATTGTCAGATTCAGATTGAATAGATGGAGAGTGGAGTGAACTCAGGGTAGCAAGGCCTAAGGAGCCATCACACAAGTTAAGACCCAAAGGAGAGCCTATATTGCAAGGTAACACCTATAGGAACAATGTACAAGAGAAACAAGGTGATTAAGGCTGGGGAGCTGAAACCAAGAAACTACCTGTTTACTTATACTAATTCTAAGTGCACACAGACCACACAGTGGATCCAGCACATAACTAAATAAGGAAAGAGGGCATAGGGTGAGAGTAAAGGGTATGACCAAACAGGCCATGTAGTAAGGGGATATATCAAGGAAGAGGCTATGTAGAATGGAAGTCAGAGTTCAGAGTAAGCAGTGATTAGAACATACCCTCTGCCTTGAGGCCAAGGAGATCCCATCTAGAGATCTGTCATAATCAGATCTGACTCTTATCTAGATTGAGATCCAGATTTATCAGAGATTAGATCAGAAGAGCACCTGTTATCTGAGATGCTAGATCCAACCACATAAGCTATGCCCAAACCCCAGGGAATACTCTGAAGACAACTCAACCATATCCTAGAGTTTATCCTTGTTTGGCAATAAAGTCTCATGGTCATGTGCTTGTCATGTGACTCTTCTGCTAGCAAGCTGTTCACTTGTAACACTGATTTACTATTTTGATTTTATTGAACACAATCTTTTTGTTTCATCAATTAACTGTGGGATTATGTTTCTTGAACCAGTCATATCCTATAATCATGTCACATGTTCCCAGTATAGATATCAATGCTTTTATTTCTTCTTCATGTCTGCAATTTGTTGCATCCATGAAACTTATTTGTAAAGATACCTTGAAGCAAATTCTTCCTTCTACTTCTTCAGATCTGTCTGCATTAATTACCACTACTTCTTGATATAGTGATATCTGTGTTAGTTTATATTTTTAAACTAACCATTTGTTAATGAAAGTTATTACTGCTCCTATATTCAATAGAGCCATTAGTGTTTCCATTTTTATCCATTCTTCTCTTTTTCCTTTTACTTGTGTTTCCAGTATAAATTTGTCTCATCCTTCCAATAAATTGAGAGTTTTCTTGACTTCTGTAAATGGTAAACTGCATATAGATATAAAAGATTCTTTTTCTTTTTCTTTTTGTGAGGAATTAAGCACTGGTTTAAGACACCCAGCCAAGCTCTTTCAAGACCCTCTTGGGTAAAATCAACTGTATTCATAGAATTACAATTAAACAGTGCAGCACCAGAAGATAAAGAAAATTTGAAAGAATCTCTGTCACCTTGAACAACAGAAGTTCCTACTCTTTTAAATGCTTTGCCTCATTTGCAAAAACATTTTGCCAGTAAGCCCTGGCTGCATCACCATACATACTTTCCTCTGGAATCTCTTCTATTTCTGAGGCTTTCCCTTTTTCTCTTTCAGCTTCTGTTACCAAAGTTCTCATATTCACATATGATACCTCATACATGTTAGGCTGCCCTGGAATTACTTCAAAATCTCCAAAAGTCAGTATTTGCCTTTGGGATGTGGCCCTATTATTTGTTGCTGGGGCACTGGCACCTTGTTGATACAGGAAAGTAAAAGGAAGATTAGTTCTACAATTCTTGGCTATGTGCCCCTTTTTATGGCACTTTCAACACTCCTGTCCAGCCACTATAGTTTGCACATCTACCTCTATAGGTGTGCCTTTTCTGGGCTGAGTTCCAGTAGCTGTAAAATAAGAAGGGGGTTGCCAGGGAGATCTAGGATGAAATTGGTTGTTTGGGTTTATTGGAAAGTAAGATGATTGTTGGGGAGGAGGTGGACCTCTGGGACTCATGAACCTAGGAGCAGGAGTGTTTCACTCAACTGCCATGCACTTGTATGTGCAATCTATAGTTTGGAATTGTTCTGTTAGTCTGAAAAAGGTTTTCTTTAATCCTTGTAACACTGCCTGCTGGTAAATGCAGTATTGAACTTGCTCCCTGGGCAACTTAGAGGCATGGTCTGTGGATATCCCTGAGTTCTTCCTTAAGATCTCAAACTCCTATAGAAAGTTGTTGATTTTGCCTGTGTGCCTAAGTCCTTTAATTTTTTTCAGAGCTTTGTGGGCTAGTTCATTTATATGGAAGTAACTCTTGATAATATGAGTTAACTCCCCCTATTCTGGCGAAACATTTTTCTCCAAACATTTCTCCAGAGTTATCTGGGCAAATCTGGCTGCTTTTCTCTTTAATTTGAATAGCACTGTAGCTACCAATACCCTATTATTCTTTCAGGGTTGTTTCTGATGCCATATCTGTTACAAAGTGACACTCCAGCACTAGAACCAGTCATGTGACATCACATGATCATGCACAAGACACTCCATTTTAAGCTTAACCCTAGTCTGTGGTCTATTTCCTTTAAGAGTATTTATTATCCCTTTTCCTCAGCAGTGGTCATGTGACCATAAGTCACCTGACATGGATCTTCCCAGGATCTTCCCTGAAACTGCCCTCCATCTAATCTCCATGGATCTCATCTAATCTAGATCTGGATCTGGATCTAGACCCTAAATATATCTGTGGCAGATGTACAGATTGGATCTCATCTGTGGCAGAGATCTCTGTCCTCATGGTGCAAGCACCTCTGACCCTGCATTCTATTCATAGATTACTTCTCTTTCATTCTTCCACATCCACATGGCCTCTTGCCATACTCATTAATATTCACTCCATGCTTTTCCCTTATATTTTCTTATCTATTAACCCAGGATCTAGGGCATTCCCTGATTAGGTAGCACATGTACTTAGTCAGCATGGTCCGTGCTCAGGATCCCATAATATATAAAGGCAAGGGTAGGCAAGCTGGGATTTCCCAGTCTTGCTCACTTGAGTCTTGATTTAGATTCAGTCTTACTGGCATAGGCTTAGTCCCTTGCTTCTTTGACTCTCAGCTTATTCCCACTCATTCATAAGTGGCCTTGGCTTTCACTTTCGTCTCACCATGCCTAGTTTCTGGCCACTAGCACAAAATCCAGATAGCAAGATTAGAAAGGCACTCTCCAAGGGTTAGGGTTAGGTTAGGTCAATGCATCAAGAGTTGCATTTCAATATCCTGATCATTGCCCATCAAAGGTGCCACTTCCATCTGTCTCCATTTTACTTTCCAGGATCTGCTACCTTTCTTCCTATCCCTTCTCTTAACTCTTTCAGCAACTCAGCAACTCCAGCATTATCTTCAGACATCTTCTTCTTTTCCTGTGGCTACTGAAAAGGTTCTGATGTTATTAACTTGAATAGTCCACTTGTCATATTCTGTACCTTCAACCCAGCTTACAACTGATCCTTATACCTAGTAAGCTACTCTAGCCCTCTGACTCTCCTCCAGGCAACTCCAGCTCTCCATTATCATTCCAGTCTGTCCCAGCTATGCATATACACTTCCCACCCCTCAGTTGAAATGCAGCTGCTGATGTGTTGACCTAATCCTAACACCTAGCCTTGGTATGTGCTAATTATCCTAAGTAGTTACTTTGAACTTAGAGCAACAAGAACTAGGCAAAAGTAGAGAGAGAAGTAAGAGCCAAGGGACTTGTAGAACTGAAAGGTTCAAGTGCACAAGACTGGGAAAACTGTCATATCCTGTGCCAATGGGTCAACTCTGCTATGTCTCCAATGCAACTCTAGTTGCTTTTACACTTTAAGCTGCATGTTTCCTAGTTCCCTTTACCTTCATCTTTTCCTATCTAATAATTGATTACAACTTTACCTATGCTAACTCCATACCATTCTGATACAACTCCATTGTTTTTTCGACCTCACTTTCTGTTTCTGTTCCTTTGTGCTGCACTTCTCCCTGTTATTACTTAGTTTCAGTTTGACATTATTTGACATTGTCTCCTTTGACATCTCCATTTGTATCCAGGATCCATTGGCACCTGCTTTGCTTATGAGACAACTCCTTTCATATCTCCATTCCCTTCTTAGATAATCTGCCTCCCTAAGATATAAGTACTGTAGTTCTGTATCTTGTACTTTAGTTTGAATATCAACCATAATAGAACATTATGATCCCCCCCAGACCCCTTCTGCCTCATGACTTGATGTCATACCCTACCCTAAAGTCCCTCAACTTACTCCACAACTTGACATCATGTCTCTTATTGGGAAAAAGCCCTACAGCTGATCCCAGACCTCCAATAGTTTCCAACCCCTCCATAAATCAGG
This sequence comes from Pulveroboletus cf. rosaemariae, assembly GCA_038089275.1. Classification (NCBI taxonomy): domain Eukaryota; kingdom Fungi; phylum Basidiomycota; class Agaricomycetes; order Boletales; family Boletaceae; genus Pulveroboletus; species Pulveroboletus cf. rosaemariae. The sequence goes on from JBBPKN010000322.1 coordinate 24,098, forward strand.
GCACTTAGTACTAGCATAAGGGTGCACCACATAAGGTGAAGCCAAGCCCCATCCACTCTGGAGTTATCCAGAGTACTCCCAAAGTATGTTGAAACATTTATAACAAAAATCCAGATTTGAGCAGACCTCCTTTTATATTGCTATAGTAGATGCACAGACCATGTAAATAATGCTGGCCCTAAATACAGTACAGTAAGCCAACCAATGGCAAAAAAAGAGCAGAAACCTTAGAAATACAGCAGGGAAACATAAGTTATGCCAGTAGAATCTAGATTGCTCTAGATCTGTGACATGTGAAGAAGTAAAAAGGTGAAATGTGTGAAGGTGTGAAATAGTGAAGATGTGAAATGATCATGTGATGTGACAATGTGAAGAGCTACAGTAGTGATAAGAAAATGCCAAAGAAATAAAAAATGAAAAAGTGCATTATAACATCAGTGGTATATGCTTCCCTGGCCCTCTGCTCCTGCTCTGCCCTATTCTGTTTTCAGTTCTACCTCTGTTCTAGTTAAGTACTATCTTAGTTCTATTTTATTGTCTCCTAACTGTTCTAGTATAACTTTATCACTGTTTCCACTTTTAGTTACTGTTACCATTATTGTTACTATTCCTGCTTCATTCCTATTCCTTGCTTCCCCTTGTTTCATCCTGTTACCCTTCAGTTTCAGTCTGACATGATTGAACATTGTCTTCCCTGATATCTTCATTCATTTCTTAGATATTTAGACATCTGCTTTGCTTCTGAGTTTGTATCTGTCTTACATTGCAACACTTCTAAATAGTTCTGCCTCCCTGAGGTATAAGTACTGTAGTTTTGTATCTTGTACCTCAGTATAAATATTGACATAAATACCCCCTTGTCATTGTTCTCACTCTGATCAAGCCCTAGGGCTCACTCTGACCCTTTGAATTACTCTAAAGAACCTCTGGAACCAAGCAATATCCTTGAAGGAGTTGTAAGGTCCCACCCCCATGACTAGGCTTGACTCTCCTCATTCTGCCTGTCCCTTCTGTTGAGCACCAAGACAGTTCTTTTCTCCATCTTCAACATCTATGTAAATCAGAACACTGGAAAGTGCAAGGGTATACCACATAAGGTGAAGCTGAGTTCTATTTGATCAACCAACCATTCCTGAATCCCTCTGAAAGTCTCTGGACATTCCCAGAGTTTCTGGAGTATGACCTTCCCTCAGGTTCATGCACCACTAAGGTGCTGGAACCTGACCTTTGCCCTCTAGCCACAAGGGTTTCATTTAGAAAGGAGATTAATATAAGTTTTAACAGTATATTTGTACTCTCACTTGCACTTCTCCAAGTCTTTACTTCAGAATCAGCCTTGACTGTCTCTCAACACTCAATTCCAAATCACCTGCATGCTTGATACATTCATGAATGATCTCTCTGAGATCTCTGGAACTTTGACCCATTCCTTATGCTATCTGTCAGGCTATGATCACCAATGACACCATTATGACCTTGTACTCTTCTGGGCATCTGATTTCTAAGTTGATTTATCCTTTATAGTGCAAGTCCTCTACTGCCCCTGACCTTCTGAGCCACTCCAATATTCCATGATGTTAGTCACTGGCCCCAGTTGCTCAAGATACATGTACCTAGATTTAACTTCTGACTTCTGACCCTGGCATTTCCCTATTTCTGACTCTGGGCTCTCCAGAGCAGCTGTGACTCTCTACTATCATACAGCATCACCAGTCCTCCTGAACCCTTGAATGCAGTTTAGGTTATGGTTATCTATCCATGAGCACCACTTTCTCCATTTTTCCCTGTTCCTTTCCAGCAGCTGACTCTGATCCTCTGACACTTTGTTGTCACCTGGTAATCTTCAATGGAAAACCACTTCATGTCACTTCAGACCATTTCAACTAACTTCTCATGCCTAGATCTTGCCATTGCAGTCTAAGGATTCCCTAGCTGTTTCCTGGCCCCTTTCTTAACAAGTCACCCCAGGATTATCAATAGGTGGTCATTACCCTCTTGCATCTGTTTTTTACTTCTGGGCAATCCATTTTTGACAGTTGATCCTAGCCTTTCAAGATCCAGCCTCCCAAGTATAACAAGTCTATTAAACCTGTACCCCTTGTCTCTCTGACCTCTGGCACTGCACTCCCATGCACTTCTGATCATTATGATCCCCCATTGGATACCTTGTTCTATTTAGGATTTGGGAGCCCCAATACTCCAACCTTCTTTTACCCACTCCTGCTTCTTTCTGAGGCTTCTCCTTTTCCTTTAATTTTGCCTCTTCTGCTCAAGCTATCAGACCTCCACACACCCTACAAAGACTGTTGGATTCACTCTGTCAATGCCTAGCATTACTCTCTGCTGGATAGTTTGTGTTCACTAATTCTAGAACACCACTAACTCACTTACTATGGTTCATTGACCTCAGGTATTGAGTAGTATCTCATCTGTTCACTGAATAACACATGCCAGCACCTCACACACCCTCCATAGCTCCATACAACTCTGGTCTCAGCTAACTCTGATCCTGAACCACAGTTTTTTTTTGTTATTATCTGATAGTTATGAATCTGTTGCCTAAGTACATGGTTGTCTCCACATCACTCTGCTCTCTGTAGCAGGCCAGTTTCATCTGTCCATATGCCTACCAGGAAGACACCTCCATCTGCCTCTGACCTTCTCCAAACTTGTAGCATTTGTGTCATATCCTGTGCCAATGAGTCAACTCCACTATGTCTCCAGTGCAACTCCAGTTGCTTTCATGCTTTAAGCTGTGTATTTTCTAGTTCCCTTTACCTCTGTCTTTTCCTACCTAATGATTGATTACAACTTTACCTATGCTAACTCTATGCCATTCTGATACAACTCCGCATTTTCTCCAATCTCACTTCCTGTTCCTGTTCCTTTCTGCCTTACTTTTCCCTGTTATCATTTAGTTTTCAGTTTGATATTATTTGATGTTGTCTCCTCTGACATCTCCATTCATATCCAGGATACATTGGTATCTGCTTCACTTATGAGACAACTCCTTTTATATCTCTGTTCTCTCCTTAAATAATCTGCCTCTCTAAGGTATAAGTACTGTAGCTCTGTATCTTGTACTTCAGTTTGAATATTGACCATAACATGATGTTACAATCCCCTTAGACTCCCTTCTGCTTCACAACTTAATGTCATATCCTACACTAAGTCTCACAACTTACTTTATAACTTGATGTTGTACCACTTGTTGGAAAAAGGCCCTATAGCCTATCCTGGACCTCTGATAGTTTCTGACCCCTCTGTAAATCAGGGCATTCAGTACTAGCATAAGGGCACATCACATAAGGTGAAGCCAAGTCCTGTCCACTCCAGAGTTATCTAGAGTATCCCTGGAGTATGTTACAATTTTATAACAGTATATTCAAACTCCTGCTTGTGCTGGTACTGCTATCATGTCTATCCATGTAACTAGAGCTCACTCTCATGCTGTCCTTGATCAGTTCAAGAGTTTCTCTGCCTGCCACACCCCAGGCTCAGTCTCACAGGCTCCTGCTTCCTTTCACTCTTTCATACCTAGTGCTTTAATTGATGAAGCCCCTGATGGTTCCAAGGTTCCCCAACCTCCCCACATCCCTAACAACCATGGTGCCTAGCCAGAAATAGCAGATGACCCTGGAGATGACCCCTCCAATGGATATTCTGATATTCTGGAGAATAACCCCAAATCTTTCCCAGACTTGGAACCTATTCCCATTCACCATGATACTATCACCAATCTCACTAGCACCATTTGTGGATTAGCTTGCTCTTCCCATTGTACCCCTGAAACATTGCAGCATACCAAAGTATGTAAACCAGACCAGTTTGATGGAACTAATCCCTGGAAGCTCCATGTTTTTCTGGTGTAATGCAAGTTAAACTTCCAGGATCATTCCAAAGCCTTTGCCAATGACCAAGCCAAGGTCACATATGCTCAGTCCTACCTTAAGGGCATGGCATTGGAGTGATTCAAGCCTGACCTTCTTTTTACTAAAGATTCTAACCTCTATTTCTTGTGGATGGACAATTATAAGGAGTTTGTTTGGGAACTCTGGACCAACTTTGGACCCCATGACCTGGTCAGAGATGCAGAGCACCAGCTAGACCAGTTGACTATGAAAGATGGTCAATGAATCAACAAATATGTAGTTGAGTTTAACAGAATTGCATTTTAAGTCTGGGGTTACAGAGAAGGTGCTCTTTACCACTACTTCTATAATGGTCTCCTAGACCACATCAAAGATGACCTTTCCTGCATTGGCAAGCCCCTGACACTCATTAAGCTATGCCAGCTTGCTCAGACCATTGATGCTTGTTACTGGAAGTGTAAATTCAAAATTAGCTAACAAGGAAAGTTGTTTCACCCATTCAAATCATCTGATAAACCCTCTATACCCTCCACTTTGATCTCTGGCCCTAATGAATCAAAGAACAAGTCAGCTAGTTCCTCTAACTTCTCCAAGTTATCCATTTTCCAGAAGCAGGACTTATTATTCAAGCTTGGTAAGGATAATAAGCTCACTGCTGAAGAACACAAGTGTTGACTGGAGAATTACCACTATTTGTTCTGCAGTATCACTGGGCATATAGCAAAAGACTGCCTCAAGTCTTCCTCCAAGGTGGCCAAAGCTTGTGCTGCCAAGACCTCTGCTCTAGAAATCAAACTAGAGGCTTCTGCCTCAGAGGTGAAAAAATAGTCTGCAGCCTCCATGACTCCACATGGGCTGGAGGTTAGACTTAATGTGTTCATTCTTTTAGATAATGCTTCACTTATGCCTCTTGTTACCCTTGTTTCACATGAAATTCCTCCATTTTCTGCCCTGATTGACTCTGGTTCTTCAGATTGCTTCATAGACACCAAGTTAATCAGTATCTACAGCCTTCCAACTTATTCTGTTTCCCCATTGCAGCTCTGACTTTTTGATGGCTCTTCCAATTCTATGATTACAAATGCCATTGATCTTTCTGTTTGTTTTGAAACTGGTGATATCACTCCAATGACATTTTATGTTACTCTGTTGAATGGATCTAGTTCTCTTGTTTCAGGATACAACTGGCTTGCCTGCCACAATCTGTTGATTAACTGGGTATTAAGTTGTATCTCATTTCAATCATCTGAACCAAACATGCCAACACCCCTAAGCTCTTCTCCATAGCTTCTGGTTTCTCTGACCCAGGCTGACTCTGAACCTAATTCACCATGTTCACCTGACCCCAAACCTCTGTTGATTGAGCTACTCAGCTCATTAGCATTTGCACTTGCCTGTAGCTTTGATGGCTTAGTCCTGTTCTGTCTGCAACTCTGACCCCCAGAGAGTCATCTCCATTCTGCTTCTGTTGCCCCTCCTCCAGCCAACCTTTCTGGCATTTCTCAGGAATATCATGACTTTGCTAATGTGTTTAGCAAAAGCAAGGCATTTACTCTTGCCCCCCACCACAAGTTTGACCTAAAGATCAATCTGAAAGAAGGCACCTCCCTGCCTATCAGTACCATCTATTCCCTGTTATCCTCTAAGCTTGAAGCACTCAGGACTTTTCTAGATGAATATCTTACTACTAGCTTTATCTGACCCTCTGCATCTGCTTATGCTGCCTCTGTCCTCTTTGTCTGAAAGAAGGATGAATCCCTCTGATTGTGTGTAGATTTTCAAGAACTCAACAAGATCACAAAGAAAGACTGCTACCCCCTTCTGTGCATCTCTGATCTCCTTGATGCTCTGAGCCACACAACTATCTATACCAAGCTCAACCTTAGGCATGCTTATCATTTAATTCACATTGCTAAGGGCAATGAGTGGAAAATCTCCTTTCACATGTGCTATGGCTCATATGAGTGGCTTGTCATGCCATTTGAGCTCACCAATGCCCCTGTGGCTTTCTAGCAGTTCATCAATTCAATCTTTGCTGATTTTCTTGATGTTTCCATAATCATTTATTTAAATAATATTCTAATCTTCTTTACTGACTGGACATTTCATACCAAGCATGTCTGTGAAGTTCTTTGTTACCTCCAGAAACACAGCCTCTATGCCAAACTCAAGAAATGTGAATTCCATACTAATTCCACTGAGTATTTTGGGTACCAGCTCTTCCCTTTAGGGCTTACTATGTTTCCTAAAAAGGTTCAATCCATCCTGGATTGGCCTGAGCCTCACAAAGTTTGTAATATTCAGTCTTTCCTTAGTTTCACTAATTTCTACCACTGCTTCATCCAAAGCTACTTCAACATTGTTATTTTCCTAACTTACCTTACCCACAAAGTCTGCTTATTGGGATTTCAACAGTTCTTGTCATGCTGCTTTTTAGCACCTCAAAGATACTTTTACCTCTGCTCCTATTCTGATCCATTGGGTTCCTAGTGCTTCCCTCATCATTAAGACTAATGCTTCAGACTATGTAATTACCAGAATCCTCTCACTCTGGTATTTAAATGATAAGGTTCACTCTATTGCTTTTTATTCATGTACTCTCACTGCACTGGAACTTAACTACAATACCCATAATAAGGAGCTCCTTGCCATTTTCACTGTGTTCAAGACCTGGTGTCATTTTCTTGAAGATTCTGGTTCTTTGATGGACATTATCACTGATCACAAGAATCCAGAATACTTCACTATATCTAAACTTCTGACCTGCTGGCAAGCCCAGTGGTCAGAGTTTCTCTCTCAGTTTAACCTGATCATCCACTTCCACCCAGGTCATTTAGATGCTAAATCTAATGCTTTGACTAGACATTGGGACATCTATCCCAGAGAGAGGAATAGCAACTATGCCCTCATTAATCTGCATAACTTCAGGCCCATGTTTATACAGGAGCAACTTGCCATGTCCCTCTGGGCTTCCTTCCTAACATCTTCAACCTTTTGGTCCACATTCCTCTTCAATCTTGAAACCCTCTATTGTGACATCTTCTTGGCACTTCCTTCTAATTCCACTGCCTCTACCCACTTGTCTGGCACCTTCTCATCTGACTCTCATTGATCTAGAGATCCAGAAGGCCTCTTGCATCTGAACAACCACATTTATGTTCCCAATGCCTCCAATCTCCACCTCCAGATTCTCTGCTACAAGCATAACCTAAAATGCAACAAGCTAATGTGTTGATCTAAACCTAAACACCTAGCCTTGATGTGTGCTGACAATTCTGAGTAGTGTCTTTGAACTTAGAGACACTAGAACTAGGCAAAAAATAGTAAAGAGAATAAGAGTCAAGGGTTCTTTGAGAACTGGAAGGTTCAAGTGCACAAGACTGGAAAAACCCAGACTTGAGCTGACCTCCTTTTATATTGCTACAATATGTGCACAGACCATGTAAATGGTGCTGGCCCTAAATAGTGTATAGTAAGCTAACCAATAGTAAAAAGAGAGTGGGGATCTAGAAATACATGAGAAAGCAATGAGGCATGATAGCAGAGTCTAGATTGCTCTGGACCTGTGACATGTGAAGGAGTAAAATAGTGAAGAGATAAAATATGAACAGGTGAAAGTGTGAAGATGTGACAATGTGAAGAGCTACAGTAGTGAGTCAAAAGTGCCAAAAAAGTAAAAAATGAAAAAATGCATTATAACACAACCACCTCTTATCTGGACACTTTGGTTAGAATCAGACACTGGAGCTCATCTACTGAAAATATACCTGGCCTGGCATTCGAGCATTCATCAAAAAGTATATTTCTTCATGTACAGCTTGTGCCCATGCCAAGATACACCATCACAAATCCTATGGTTTCCTCAAGCAGCTCCCTATTCCAGAAAAGCCATGGAATTTCATTTCTATGGATTTTATTGAACAACTCCCAGCTTTCTCCAGTTACTCCACCATCCTCATTGTGATAGATTATCTATCAAAGCAGTGTGTCTTCATTTCTACAGACAATAAGGTAACCTTCCCAAAGCTTGCTAAACTCTTTTTACTCCACATTTTCTCCAAACATGGAGTTTCCTTCCACATTACCTCTGATTGAGATTTTGAGTTTGTTTCCCATTTCTTCCATTCTCTGGATCAAGCCCTCAATATCTGCCTCCACTTCACTTCTGGGTATTATCCAGAAGGTGATGGTCAAACTGAGCAAATGAATCAAACCCTGGAGTAGTATCTATGCATTTATTGCAACTATTAGCAGGACAACTGGTTCAAACTCCTGCCCCTCATGGAGTTTGCTTATAACAATGTCTCTAATGCTATCACAGGTATTTTTCTTTTTTTTGCTAACAAGGGCTACAATCTGAACATCTCCATTCACCCAGAATGCAACCTTACCTCTACCCAAGCTTGAGAATATGCCATTAATCTCAACTCTCTCCATGCCTTTCTTTGTGAAGAAATAGCTGCCACTCAAGTCAGATACCAAGGACCTGCAGATGCTCAACAATCTCCAGCACTGGACTTTAAAGTAGGTGACCAGATATTCATCAAGGCTAAGTACTTTAGGACTACATGGCTATCCAAGAAACTTACTGAAAAGAACTTAGGTCCTTATTCCATTATTGCTTAGGCAGGCTTGCTGTCCTTCACACTCTGTCTTCTGGAGAACATGAAGTCTGTTCACCCAGTCTTTTATATTTTTCAACTCAAACCCTCTGTCCTCAACATGATCCCTGATCACATGCAACCACCCCCACCACCAGTCAAGATCAATAGTGAACTGGAGTTTGAGATCTCCAAAATCCTAGACTCAAAAATAGATCATAGGTGGAGGAACTGCAAATTCCTATATTTGATTAAGTGGTTAGATTATAAGGGTACTGATAAGGAGACCTCATGGCTCCTTGCCACTGAATTAGATCATGCTTTGGAGATTATTGAGGAGTTTCATCTCCATTATCCAGACAAACCTGGGCCATCTTATGATTAACCAACTGAGTAGTGAATCTAGTGATCTAGTTACAAGATCCTCTATCTACTCAAAGATTGCCTTTTCAACCTTCTTATCTACCATGGAAATTCTGCCAACTTCTGCACAAAGTTCTGACAGCTCCACTGCCACCTCATTAACCTTCCTGTCCTTACTCTCTGAACTTCTGTCTTCTTCAGTTTCCTCCACCCATGCCTTTCCCAATGCATCAATTAGTCACTCCAGCAGCCAGTTCTTGCACTTTGCCTCCTGCTGTACCTTTTCACCCACCTCCCTTATCAATGCCTCCATCAGGCAACAGCCCTTGGCCATCTGCCAAAGGCCCTTCTCTGTCTCCTTGGAGTTTGCCCTGCTTCTGGGCACTCCTTCCTTTTCCACCTTTCATCTTCACTTTCTCTCCAGCTTCTCCTGGCTGGGGTGGTCACACCTCACCTTTGCCTCTATACAGGCAAGGCATGATGTCAACTTGCCCAGGCCCACCTCACATTTCAGCCTGTTATAAAATTGTGACATACTCTGAAGTGGATAGAGCTTGGCTTTACCTTATGTGGTGTGCCCTTATGCTAGTACTGGGTGCCCCAGTTTACAGAGGGGTTGAAAACTATCAGAGGTTTGGGGTAGGCCATAGGGCTTTTCCTAACAAGAGATATGATGTCAAGTTGTGGAGTAAATCATGAGACTTAGTGTAGGTTATAATGTCAAGTCATGAGGCAGAAGGAGATCTAAGGAGATTGTAACATTGTGTTATGGTCAATATTCAAACTGAAGTACAAGATACAGAGCTATAGTACTTATACCTTAGAGAGGCAGATTAGCTAAGGAGGGAATGGAGATATAAAAGGAGTTGTCTCATAAGCAAAGCAGGTGCCAATGCATTCTAGATATGAATAGAGATGTCAGAGGAGACAATGTCAAATAATATCAAACTGAAAACTAAATAATGACAGGGAAAAGTGAGGCAGAAAGAAACAGGAACAGGAAGTAAGATCAGAGAAACTATGGAGTTATATTAGAATGGTACAGAGTTAGTGTAGGTAAAGTTGTAACCAATCATTAGGTAGGAAAGGACAGAGGTAAAGGGAACTAGGAAATATGCAGCTTAAAGCATGAAAGCAACTGGAGTTGCACCAGAGACATAGTGGAGTCAACCTATTGGCATTGGATGTGACATAGCCTCCAGTTGTCACATCTCCAGTACCTCAGTTCTTCTTCTGCTTTTCAATTGCCATTGCTGCTACTCAACTCCACCTGGGCTTGGCAAAGCTCCTCCATCTAAACCAGATTTGAGTGCTAGGCCCTGACTGCATTTCCAGTACTTACCTGTTTCTGGACCACCTCCACTGCCTTCCACACCTCCTTTGCTTTCTTCTGAGTTTTCTTCTCTCTTTTTACTTTCCTCTGCCACTTTCACTTGGTGTACTTTGTGTCACCAAGCTCCTCTTCATCTTTGATGTGCTCCTCAAGGTGCTCATCAGACCAGGTGTGAATGTTGGCAAATAAAGACATGATAAGAGGAACTTGTGTGGAAGTCTCTGGGGTAATATTTGTTTTTATGGGTTTCTGGCCAGCTAAACTCTGATGCCCACTTTACTCACTTATTAATCAAGAGCATGTGCTTAACAGCCTTCAGGGATTTAGACATTAAGAGGGGAATACTGTTATAATGCACTTTTTCATTTTTTTCTTCTTTGGCATTTTCTTCTCACTACTGTAGCTCTTTACATTGTCACATCATGTGACCAGTTCACATCTTCACATCTTTCACATTGTCACATCTTCACACTTTTCACCTTTTCACATTTCACATCTTCACATGTCACAGATCTAGAGCAATCTAGACTCTGCTGTCATAACTCATGTTTATCTGCTGTATTTCTAAGGTCCCCACTCTTTTTTAGCCATTGGTTGGCTTACTGTACTTTATTTAGGGCCAGCACCATTTACATGGTCTGTGTGCATACTGTAGCAATATAAAAGGTGGTCTGCTCAAGTTTGGGTTTTTCCAGTCTTGTGCACTTAAACCTTCAGTTCTACAAGTCCCTTGGCTTTTATTCTTGTTCTTTACTCTTGCCTAGTTCTAGTATCTCTAAGTTCAAAGACACTACTCAGAATTGTCAGCATACACCAAGGTTAGGTGTTAGGATTAGGTCAATGCATTAGCAGCTGCATTTCAAATACTATTACATCCATGCCAATGGGTCAACTCTGCTATATCTCCAGTGCAACTCCAGTTGCTTTCATGCTTTAAGCTGCATATTTTCTAGTTCCCTTTACCTCTGTTTTTTCCTATCTAATGATTGATTATAACTTTACCTACACTATCTCTATGTCATTCTGATATAACTCTGCATTTTCTCTAATCTTACTTCCTGTTCCTGTTTCTTTCTGCCTTGCTTTTCCCTGTTATCATTTAGTTTTCAGTTTGACATTATTTGATGTTGTCTCCTCTGACATCTCCATTCATATCCAGGATGCATTGGCACCTGCTTCACTTATGAAACAACTCCTTTCATATTTTTATTCCCTCCTTAGATAATCTGCCTCTCTGAGATATAAGTACTATAGCTTTGTATCTTGTACTTCAGTTTGAATATTAACCATAACACAATGTTATGATTCCCTTAGACCTTCTTCTACTTCACAACTTAATATCATACCCTACACTAAGTCTTATGACTTACTTTATGACTTGACATTATACCTCTTGTTGGAAAAAGGCTCTACAGCCTATTCTGGACCTCTGATAGTTTCCAATCTCTTCATAAATTGAAGCACCTGGTACTAGCATAAGGGCACACTGTATAAGGTAAAGCCAAGCCCCATTCACTCCAAAGTTATTCAGAGTACTCCCAGAGTATGTTGTAATTTTATAACAATTTGACTCTTTATTCCTCTTTACCCTTGACATCCTGCCACCTGTTTCCTTATCCTTGCAGCTAAGATATACCCACCTTTCTAACCAACCAGGCTTCAGAAGCACCATCTCTCTTCCTCTGCACTCTGATGTACTTTCTGCATTTCATTTTGCATGCCCAAAGGTTCTTGCCATCTTTGGGCATCTCTGTCTTTTTCTGTCTCCCTGGAAAGCTTACTTATTCCATTATGACTGTGCTGCAATTATCCTTTCTTTCCCTACTTGCAGTTAATTGAGCTTTGTTTTAGCTCCTTATTGGTATCTGCTTGGATTTCCTTTGTATAACACTATATTGTTTTCATTAATGTGCCATCTTCCTATAATCCCCTTTCCATTGGCACTCTCTGTCCCCTTCTGGAAAACCTATTTTGCAGAATTCTCTCCATACCTCTTTATACTCTCCAATTTCTGCCTGGGAAATCCTTGCTCTTTGGGCATTGTTTCCTAATGACTCTATTCCCACTTATGGGTTTTCCCTTACTTTTTTTGTATGTTGTCTCAGGACCTGTTTTTCCATTTTCCTGGGTATTCTTTTTTCTGGAAGACATTCTGCTCTTCTGTGTCTTCTGGGAATCCTGCTTCTTTTCCCTGGGTATTCCTTTCCCTGAAGATGATTCTGCTCTTTCTGCATCTTCTGGGAATATGGCTTATTTCTTTGAAACCTCCTCTGATCTCTTTATTGTTTTGCTCTGGAAATCCCTTGGTCTTCCAGCCTTGTTCTGATAACTCCATTATTCTTTGCCTTCAGTTCCTGTTCCTCCTCTGATCTATCATCCAGGAACCTATCCTTTCATTTTTCCTGGATTTTCCTTCTCCTTTGAAAATATTTCTGCTCTTTCTGTGTCCTCTGGGAATTCCCCATTTCTGTGTCTGTCCTTTTGATTGGCCTCTTCTTCTGACCTCCCTCTTGTCTCTCTGGGTACTTTCAGATATCTTCTGCTTTGTGCCTTGCACTGTCTTTGGCCCCTTTGTTTTCTGTCTTCTAGTTAATAATGGGATGTTGATCTTAAGGAGGGGATAGCATTTAGTGATAGTATCTAGTGACCACACTAGTAACTGCTGATTGCACCTAGAAATCTGCAATCTACCAGTTATCTAGCACTCATACTCTTCCCTTAGTTCCATTACTTGTCCCTCTAACCTTCCTCTAATCTATCTCTGGTCTCTTCCACTGCAGTGCCCAGCCACCTGGTCAACTGCTTACCTCTTTATGCAATAACCAGACATGTCCTATGCTGATTGCCCCCTTTAACTACCCTTATTACTCATGCAGTAACTAATCTCTATCTATGTCAACTATATTTATTTCTGATTATCTCCAATCACCATTATCCCTCTTTCTGTTATGAATGTAACATTTGCTAGCACAAGAGTCACATGACAAGCACATGATCATGAGATTTTATTGCCAAACAAGAATAAACCCTGAGATATGGTTAAATTGTTATTCAGAGTATTCCCCTTGAGTTTGGGCACAGCTTATGGTTGAATCTAGAATCTCAGATGAAGGTATCTCCCAATCAGATCTAAATGACATCTGATCTAGATTGATGGATCTAATCATGGCAGAGATCCAGATGGGATCTCCTCAGCCTCATGGCTAAGGGTATGATTTAATCTCTGCTTACCCTAGATCCTTGACTTCCATTCTACACTGCCTCTCCATTCTACACCCCTTATCCACATGGCCCATTGGTTATATTCTTTACCCTTGCCCTATGCCCCATTTCCTTATTTAGTATTGTGCTGGAGAGACTAGATGGTTTATGTACCTCTGGCTATGATATATATAGTAGGTAGTTCCTTGGTTAAGGCTCCCCAGCCTTAATCATCTGTTATTCTTATACCAAAACTGTACCATCTCCAATATAGTCTCTTTCTCTCCTAACTAGTGGTAATGGCTCCTCAGACCTTGCTACTCTGAGTACCATACACCATTCTTATTCTATTCAATCTGAATCTGATAATGAATCCAACACACCTCATCAAGGCAGATCATCTAGGGTTAGGACAGGTCATTCAGAAGATCAACACCATAATACTTTCAAGTAGTAAAATACAACTTTTTGATGCATTGACCTAAAACACGAATTCTTGGTGTGTGCTAATCCTATCCTAAGTAGTGTTTTTTGGGCTAGAAACACAATAACTAGGCAAGAGTAATAACAAGATATAAAAGCCAAGGGACTTGTAGAACTGAAAGATTCAAGTACACAAGACTGGGAAAATTCAGATTTAAGCAGACCTCCTTTTATATTGCTATAGTATGTGCACAGACCATGTAAATGGTGCTGGCCCTAAATAAAATACAGTAAGCAGGCCAATAGCAAAAGAAAAGTAGAGACCTAGAAATACAGGAGATAACCATGAGGCATGATAGCAGAGTCTAGATGAATCTAGACTTGTGACATGTGAAGAGGTGAAGTGTGATAAGGTGAAAAAGTGAAGGTGTGACACTGTGAAAGATATGAAGATGTGAAATAGTCACATGATGTGACAATGTGAAGAGCTACAGTAGTAAGAAGAAAATGTCAAAGAAGAAAAAAATGAAAAAGTGCATTATAACAAGTAGCTTATCTCCCTCCCCTTGCTGCAGCACATGAATGATGTGCAATTCAATTGGTATACATGTTCATTTGTGGTATATAGGAGGCAAGACCAGTGAGCAATCCTCAGTAAAACATCCACTTCTCCAGATCCTCTTTAACTACCACTCCACCATTCTTTTGCTCTGCCTCAGCCTCAAGGTTGACAGGGATAACCCTTGGTTCCCCTGCCACAATGTATCCAGCCTGACAACCCTCTGCCAGCTTGATCTGAACTAGGTCATGAAGGAGCTTGTTCTGCTTCTTTATCTCTTAGCAAAGGTGATCACTGACCTTTTAAATGGCATCTGTAACCAGGTGGTCCCCCACAGGCTCTGACTCCCCACCATCCCTGACTGCTGAACCCCCAGGTTATGCCTACTTTGCCCCTTTGACTACTCCTCCCATGCCTCCAGTCCCAGATTCCTGTTCTTCTGATGATTATATAGCATCTCTTCAATTTAGAACCATATGGCTGGCTATTCTCCTTCTCATATGCTCCAGATGTTTGGCCCACATTAGGCCCACCCCATCATGGGGATGAGAAGCTAGTTGCTCATCAGACCAGTATTGGAGCTTGCTGAATAAGAATATCAGGAATGAAATATGTCTTTGATATTTCTGTCCCTATCTGCTTTATTAGAATCTGATCCAACTCCAATTTAGCTCTAACTCCTAGCTGCATGATGAACTGTCTCATTGGCAATCAGCATGTTTTAGTTCCCTTTGGAGATAAAAAACCTTCCTCAACTCCATTCCTTCCCTGCCCTAGATCTGACCTTTCCAATATTTGTTTTGAATTCTTTATTTGACTATTGGGCTCTAGTCTAATTTCTGATCTTCTCTCTGGTAATTATTCCAAAGCCCCATGTCTCTTTGCTTCTACCCCCTTCATTCCTTTTCAGTTTCTCTGACTCTATGTCAGAAGTGACCATTTTGACATTGGTCTCTAATCTTGTCCCTATAGAGAATTCAGTTAATTCTTCCATTCTCTTCTTGGTTGTTCTTTTGTTCTCCATATTGCCCCATGACTGCCCAAGGCACCACTTGCCTGGTCATGAGATTTTATCTTGACAGGTTATTGTGATTTGTGGAAATCTTACTTTCCAGAATTACTCCACATTTGCTCTGAACTTGGTCACAAGGCCTTTACTTAAGTAGTCTTTAATGCCCCTTTTCATATTCTAATTCCCAGCCCCTGAGCCAGTTTCAAACCCTGACCTCTGATACAAAGACAAACTAGAGTAACTACTACCCTACTCTAATACCATTATATCCTTGTCTTCTTTTCTTCCTGCTCCCTCCTGGACCTCTATCCTGAGTTTCACCACCTCTCCTGCTACCTCTTCCTCTTTGCCATCCTCTGGCCCACTCTCTGCATCTTCTCTGCTCACCCTTCATATGGGATTGAGGATGTTGACCAGCCATGCTAGCAGCTGGTTCTCCCTTCTCATCTTCTATACCATCCTGCCCCCTATCTCCCATATGGTTGCCACTAGCAGGCAACAGCCCTCTGCCACCTGCTTGGCACTGCCTTCTGCTTCTTCTAAGCATGTTCTCTTTTCAGGCTGCTTCTTCTCTATATTCCTTCATCACCATTTCTGCACTGGCTTCTCCTTTCCTGGGTGTTTATACCTCACCTTGGCCTCTTGGCAGGCCAAGCACAATGTGGACTTCCCCATGCCCATCTCACACTTCATTCCCCTATTCTCACATCTCTGGCACACTGGTGCCTTCTCTGCCCTCTGCTTTCCCTTGTTGTTGCTGGGCCTCACTTGAGCCTGCACTTATACTGCCTAATGGTCTTTAGTTGTCCTGCTCTTAGGTGAATGACCATGGTACTCACCTTTTCTTGGGCAGCCACCTCTGCCACATTCCAGGCTCTCTTGGCCTCCTCAGCCTGCCTTTGGGCAGCCTTCTCCATGACCTTCCAGGCCTTTTCTGCCCTCCTTCACTTTTCCTCTTTCCTTGCCTTTGCACACCTCTTGCACTCAGCATATTTGGCATTGCTCAATGCCTTGTTATTGTCAGTGAGCTCCATGAGTCACTTATCCATCCATGTCACAATATTGTTATAGGCAGCCATGTTGTTGTAATAAAGGAAGGATAAGTTACTGTAAAGTCCCCATTTTTATTCATAAGTAAGCTGAGAAACTCCACTCTTCCACCTCATTGTCACTAAACAAGGTCACATGCTTGTTACCTCCACAACCCTCCACTCCAGCTCCCCAATGTTATTAAATGTGTGATCACATACCCATCACCACACTATTTCAGATCATGTGTCCATACTCTCCATACCCTGGGTTAACAGCCTTCAAGGGTTCAGGTCTAAGGAGGGGATACTGTCATATCCTGTATCTTTAACCTGGCTTACAACTGGTCCTTGTACCCAGTAAGCTACTCTAGTCCTCTGACTTTACTCCAGGCAACTCTGGCCCTCTGTCACCATTCCAGTCTGCCCCAGCTATGCATGTATGCTTTCCATCCCTCAGCAGTATACACTTCCCTGGCCCTCTGCTTTCACTCCACCCTATTCTGTTTTTAGTTCTACCTCTGTTCCAGTTAAGTACTACCTTAGTTCCATTTCATTATCTCTAAACTGTTCCAGTATAACTCCATCACTGTTCCCACTCTTAGTTACTATTACCATTATTGTTACTATTCCTGTTCTGTTCCTGTTCCTTGCTTCCCCTTATTTCATCCTATTACCCTTCAGTTTCAGTCTGACATGATTGGACATTGTCTTCCCTGATATTTCCATTCATTTCTTAGACATTTAGACATCTGCTTTGCTTCTGAGTTTGCACCTGTCTCACTTCACTACACTTCTAAATAGTTCTGCCTCCCTGAGATATAAGTACTATAGTCTTGTATCTTGTATCTCAGTATAAATATTGACATAAATATCCTCTTGTCATTGTCCTCACTCTAATCAAGCCCTAGGGCTTACTCTGACCCTCTGAGTTACTCTGGAAAACCTTCAGGACCAAGTGATATCCTTAAAGGAGTTGTAAGGTCCCACCTCCATTGTTACATTGTCAGTTTCAGATGATAGACAATAAGACAAGAACAAACCCAATCAAGGGTAAGGCAAGAGATAATGGAATAAGAAGCCACTAGTGAGGCCACCTGCAGTAAAGATACAAGTGCTCAAGACTGGGGCTTGAGATGTGCTAAGGCTACAGTATTTATATGGTACAGAATGGCACACAGACCAAGACCCTGCTGGGAGAATTCCCACAGACCCTGAGGCACCATCAAATGGAAAAGAAGCACTTCTGAGAATAGCCAATTGGCTGAAGGAAATAAGGCTTCTAAAATGGAAGAAAAACAGAAATGAAAACAAGGCTGAAGACATGAGGCTAACCCTATGCCCTGGGTCTAGACCTGTCATGTGACCCATCATGTGCCTAGATAAGATAAAAGATTAGATAACCACATGAAAAGATAAGATAAGGTCATGTGATCAAAATTTGAAAAAGTGAACTATAACACTACCCCCTTTTTAGATTGAGGATTCCAGATGAGATATGCATAAAGAAGCTTCAACAGTGTGGTTTTCATATGGTGCAAATAAAGAACAAAAAGAGGTGAGGTTGGTGGTAAAAAGACAATGAGGAGCAGAGGAATGAAGCTTGTGGAATTCTTTAATAAGATCTGGTGAGTTGGCTAAATTGTCCTTAGTTTGCCAGATATGATCATTATCACCATATCCAGTCCAATAAACCAGATATTTGAGTTTTCCTTTATGAACTCGAGAATCCATGATATGATTAACTTCATATTCTGCATGACCTTCCTCTGTAATAAGAATAGAATCCAGAGTGAGAATATCTTGACCTTAAAGGGATGGAAGATACAGTTTAATTCAAGAAATGTTGACTATAGAATGAATCCACATTGTTTTTGGTAAATGCAAATGAACTGTATATGGAATGACTTCTAAAATCTTGAATAGCCCAATCCACTTCTTGGTTAATTTTTTGGAGGGATAGGGAAGCATTAAATTCTTGGTAGAAAGCAGAACTTGCTGGCCTTTCTGATATGTTGGTGTGCTCTGCTTATTCTGCTTCTTCATTTTCTCTTTTGTCTTTTCCAACACTTCCTTTACTTCTTTAAACAATTTGGACATGTCTTGTAAGAAATGAGACAATGGATTTTCTGATGTGGGTGGCTCAAAACCAAGCTGTGGATGATATGTTTTCATTATTTTGAATGGCAATGTGTCTGTAGAAGTTGAATACAAATTGTTATGATAATATTCTGCTATTTTGAGCCAATCTGCCCAAGTGTCCTGCTGTTTTGCAATGAAGTTCCTCAGATATTGCTCTAATTCCTGATTGATCCATTCTGTTTGACTGTCCATTCTAGGATGATACACCATTGATAGTTTCTGCTTGATCTGCAGAATTTCGTTTAACCGTTTTGTGAACTCCAATACAAATTGCAGTCCCCGATCTGAAACAATAGTGCTAGGAAGTCTGTGTCTGGACCAAACATGATCCCTAAAAAGTTCTGCAATGTAAAGAGAAGATAGACAAGAAAGACAAGAAATAAAAACAACTTCTTTCGAAAATCGATCAACAACCACCATAATAGCATCAAAGCCCTTTCAAACCAGAAGTCCAGTAATAAAGTCCACAGAAATATCTTCCCAAGGAGAGGAAGCCATAGGAAGAGGACAAACAGGAATAACCATTTCTAATCCCTTGGATGTTGCACATGTGAAGCAATGAGAAATGAAATGTGCTACATCTTCATGGAGATCTGGCCAATAATAATAATGAGACAAAAGCTGGCTAGTATGACCTTGACCAGCATGACCACCTAAAGGTGAAGAATGGAATAAATTAAGAGCTTTGATACATAGCTCTTCTGGAACAAAAATTTGTTTTCTGTTATTTAAATAAACTTGTTGTTCTGAACTATAACACCAGTGGGAAGGAAGATGTAAGTCCACTGATGCTTGCTGAATCTGAGGAAAGAAAGAAGAAGAAAGAGAAAGAACATGTTTAAAAACATCTGAAGAAAGCATGACAATTTGTTTATTAATGTCCAGTTTATTGTCAAAATGGTCTTGTCTTCTGGAGAGCACATCAGCATGTCCATTAGTAGAACCCAGTTTGTAGCATAATTTAAAGTTGAATTCAGCTAAGACAGTCTGCCAGTGAGCTTGATAAGATGACAGATCCTGAGGCCATTTCCAATATTTGAGATTCTTGTGATCTGTCCAGATCTCAAAAGAATCTCTGCCAATTAAATAGTGATGTCAATCCTTGAGCACCTGAATGATAGCCAGTAACTCTTTGTTGTAAATTGGGTAGTTGCATTCAGCTTCATCCAAAGAGTGGGAAATATATGCAGCTGGTTGCCAAAGCCCATTATCATGCTGATAGGAGAGAACTGCTCCAATGGTGACATCTGAAGCATCTGTTTCTACATGTATGGATTTAGAGGAGTTGGGATAACAAAGAAGGGGTTCAAAGGTAAGAATTTCCTTAAGACAAACAAACATCACCATACAAGCAGTGGTCCATACAAAAGGAGTATCCTTCTTTGTGAGGGAATTGAGGGGTTTAGTGATATTAGCAAAATTTGAAATGAAATGCCAATAATAATTTGCTAGACCAAGAAAAGCTTGAACTTGCTTAACTGTCTTCAGAATAGGCCAACTCTGAATGGCACTAGTCTTGTTAAGTTGCATCTGTACCCCCTTTTTAGATACAACCATACCCAAATAATCTACTTGAGGTTGGGCAAAATGACACTTTGATGGCTTCAAGAAGAGGTCATGGTTACAAAGATGACCTAAAACTTCTGCAACTATTTCTAGATGTTGCTCTCTAGTCTTGTCTTTGGTAAAGATCATGATGTCATTGATATAAATAACAACATGTTCCCACATGTCATGGAAAATATCATTTACCATAGCCTGGAACATACTCAGGGAATTGCACATCCTGAAATACATTATCAATGGCTCATATGCTCCTATGGGTGTGGTAACAGCCCCTTTCCACTCATTGCCCTCTTTTATGCAAATGTTGTTGTATCCCCATCATAGATCTAGAGTGGTAAATAGATCTGCACCATTTAATCTATCAATCAGTGTCAAAATCAAGGGAAGAGGATAATTGTTTTTTATGGTGAACTTGTTGAGATAATGATAGTTGATCACCATCCATTTTCCACCATTCTTTTTGCTGATAAAGAACACAGGCAAAGTTTGAGGCGATTTTGAAGATTATATGTACCCTTTCTTTATTTCTTTGTCAATAAAGCTTCTGACTTTGTCCATTTCCACTTGTGCTAGAGGAATGATTTGGCCTTTCTTTGAAATAAAATTTTCTTTTAACTCCACTCCATGGTCCCATGGTTTTCTTGTTGGCATTTGTTCTGATTTATGTTATAAGAAGACTGTGATAAACTTCCAAAATTCTTTTGGCAACTCTTTCTCCAATTGGCTCTGTTCTTCTGCTGTTACTTGTTGCAAGATCAGATGTGTTTCACAGTTTGAAGAACATCTAGGAAAATCGATTGTCTTGTTTACCCAATCTATATCTGAGTTATGCCTTGCAAACCAATCGTAATCTATAAGTAAATCCAAATTTCCCAAAGAAGAAACATAAGCATTAATACATTCATGGTGCCATTTTCCATTTTTTCCTTTAATAGAAATATAAATTACCACATAGTGCATGATTCTTCCTATATTGCCTTCTGTTCCATCTGCATTATATACCTTTAAAGTCTTGGGTAGATCCTTTTCATATAGTCCATGTTTTCATATGAACTTTTGATCTATAAAGGTTACAGATGCCCCTGAGTCAACAATGGCAAAGGTAAGTCCACATGACTCCATTTTTAATTCATTTTTTCCTCATACTTCTCCATCCACTTTAATACTTACTCCCAATTCATCACATTTCTTTCTGTTAAATAGTTTGGCTAGATCATTATGTTCTTCACTTTCTATTGCAAATAAATGTCCATTAATTTTTTCTGATGGAATTAAGCACCCTATGTCTGGGGCCATGCTCAATCGAGACACCATCACAGATTGAAATAATTTATTCCATTTCATAGTATAAACATTAAAAGAAGAAGAAGATAAAGAATCACATACAGGAACTGCAGCTACTAGCCTTGCTAAGTCCCTCAATCTTTTCCTGAAGCTTCCTTTTGCTTTCATTCTGATTCAAAAATGTCTTGGAAGTAGGCTCTAGCCTCTTCCATTGTGCCCCATGATGCTGCTGGGACTTCTGCAAATCTTGCTGCATCAGCCATATTATATACCAGCCCAAGTGCTACCAGTTTGGCTGTTTGCCAGCCCTTAGTGTCCAGAGGTGAAAACTCTGTGAACTTTACTGGTTGAATGTATTGAGCTCATTGTTGCTGCAGAGCTGTCTGTTGATCCTGAGGTCCCTTGCTAAAATTGTTTGAAGGCCTCAGTGTGGCCAGATTGAACATTCCTTTGCACTCACATGCAAAGTGACCTTGTTTGCTGCAGCTGTAACACATGCAGACTTGTGCTGCTCCTTGGTGGTCCATGTCCATTGGAGTGCCTCTGCTGGGTTGGATGCTGGTATTCATAAATCAAGAAGGAGGGTTATAGTGGGGGGTAAAGGAATTGGAGGGAGGGGGAACATGTGGAGTGTTATACCTTGGAGCAAATGCTGGAGCAGATTGCTTGACAGTCATTTGCTCAAATGAATGACCTATTCTTCATACTGCTTGATTGAATTCCAACAATGTCTCAGACATGCTCTGCATGCAGACTTGTTGGTACACTCTGTATTGTACCTGTGTTCTCATCAATTTTAGGGCATGGTCATCACTGACCCCTGTATCCACCCTCAACACCTCAAACTCTTGAAGATATTCATCAATAGACCCTCTGTGCCTCAATGACTCCAACTTCTTCAAGACCTTATGAACTAGTTCATTTATATGAAAATATGCATGTAGCTCTCTTGCAATGCCACCATAATCTGGCCAGGCATTTATACCCAATTCATCCCCATTCCTATCCAACTCTGTTTCCTTGTTGATGTACTTCTCATATGTTATTTGCACATATCCTGCAGCTTTTCCTTCTAGACAAGAGAGTACTGCTGTGGTCTGTTCTCTGTTATTTTCCCATTTTTGTTCTGCATGCCAGACCAACATGGAAACAAACCACTTCCTCCACTCCTTCTTCTCACCATTCCATTTTCCCAGGTCTGAAATCTTCTTCAAGTTTGACCCTTCCATCTTTGTAAACCCTTCCACCAATTGCCTTATTAAATCTCCAAGATCTGTAGACATATTCAAAATCCTGGGGCTCAGTCTTGGGCTTGGGGTCCAGAACAGGGGTTGGCATTGGGGTTCGGGGGAGGGGAATAGGAGAAGCTCTTGGGTGGGGTCAGGGTGCTCTGAAAGGACTGACTCTAATTCTATAGAAGGGGAATGGGGGTTGCTGGTGGAGGACATGATTGGCTATGGTTTCCAGATGACAAGATACTATTTTGAGAGAGTGAGATGGAAGAAGAGTGTGGAGCCTGGATGTGATAGCTACTTTCCTGTCTCTTCCTCTTTTCTTCTTAAAGTCCTTGAGCATCTGTTGCTTAAAGTCATCAAAGTGTTTCTGAAAAGATTCATGACCTGACTGATCATTACTAAAACCTGCAATTGCCTCAACAACGAATTCTGCTAGTTTTTCCTTGTGCCCCCAGGCATATTCCTTTCTTATGTGAACATTTTTCTGCAATGAGTGCCCTTGACTGGTAAAAAGTCTTGAGCAAGTGTTACATTGTCAGTTTCAGATGATAGATGATAAGACAAGAACAAACCCAATCAAGGGTAAGGCAAGAGATAATGGAATAAGAAGCCACTAGTGAGGCCACCTGCAGTAAAGATACAAGTGCTCAAGACTGGGGCTTGAGATATGCTAAGACTACAGTATTTATATGGTACAGAATGGCACATGGACCAAGACCCTGCTGGGAGAATTCCCACAGACCCTGAGGCACCATCAAATGGAAAAGAAGCACTTCTGAGAATAGCCAATTGGCTGAAGGGAATAAGGCTTCTAAAATGGAAGAAAGACAGAAATGAAAACAAGGCTGAAGACATGAGGCTAACCCTATGCCCTGGGTCTAGACCTGTCATGTGACCCATCATGTGCCTAGATAAGATAAAAGATTAGATAACCACATGGAAAGATAAGATAAG
>JBBPKN010000323.1:0-47655 GCA_038089275.1 Pulveroboletus cf. rosaemariae
ACCATGAGGGAGCAGGAGTACAATCCCACTTTGCTTCAGCCATTTCGCTATGATCACAAGACAATTTTACCGCGGAACGGAAAGGGATAACTGATCACTCACTTTCGGCGCTCGAGACGAACGTATCGATGATGATTTGGGCACCATTGAAGAAGTCACCAAACTAGTATCAAGCACCGTTAGCCGTCCATATCGCAAGAACAGGAATATGACGATGCCTGAGCCTCCCAAATGGGCAAGAGATCGGGTCGCTCCCAGGAAGTTCCATATTCAAACTGTGGACCAGATCAAAAATCATCAATACCATTTGGCGAGACGTCTCACCCCAAGGACCGCCATTTCACTCAATGAACCTGATGAAATGGCAAACCCTTTAGAGGCGCAGACATACTAAAGCAAAACGTACTCACTATTAGCAAGCTCCAACTTTCCAACAGCCCCCGTCAGTACGTGATTCAATGGAACTACCACTCCTTCCGTGTTCTGGTCGACGAGCATCGCATGACTTCAGGGTGTCAGTAGAAACTGGAATGACGTGGATATCACACCGAAGTGATAAGAACATACCGATGACTAAACGTTCCTCGACCTACATCTTGTCCGGCGATCCGAATGTCACATCCATCGAGCATGAGCGTGCCAAACGCCAACGCCTGCCAATCCCAAGAAGTATAAATTCTACGCTTCGTTCAAGGAGCGAAAGCTGGCGTACCTCAGCAGTGGCCCAGTCAATGCCCTCTCCCTTGTCCAAACTCGCTAGCCGATTCTTGACATGCCTTTGTAGTCTAGGATGGATCTCCTGAAGAACGACCGTAAATCCATTGTCCCCGGCTGAAAGCCGGGATACCTACAAATCCAGCTGGAACTCCGACACTTGCCCTTCCGACCTTCTGTAGCACCTCAGCGGGTGCTCCGGTGTCGAAGGTCTTTGCTTCTTTCGAGCCCGGCCACACCATAGGCACTTCTTTCCCATCGATGACAGTGGAATTCCACTGGCCCTCAAACTTGACCAAGGGTGGAACATACGTCGCCGAGGCTGTAAGAGCATCACCGAGCACGGCTTTATAAGAGCTTCGGACGGAGGCTGCGGAGTCTTGGGAGATGACGCCATCGGACTGTTATTAGACAAAAATACGACCACTCAGGAACTGCACCACGAACATACGTGTGCAAAAGTAGCGTGACACGCACCATCAATTTGTCTTCGTAGAGCTGAGGTACGCTCTGCCTTGATCGAATCTTCTGATACATAATTGGCTGGGTGTACGCTGGTTCGTCCAATTCGTTGTGACCCCTGGATAATGCACATTGGATTCATCGAGATTGCTGTGATACCGTCTCAGACACCTTACCAGCGGCGATATACCATGAGATCTATGACGATATCCTTCCTAAAGTGACTTCTATACTTGAATGCGATCTCGATTGCACGAGAAACATCTAGGGACCGTCAGATCGGTTGATTACGACTCTTCTCAATGTTCGATGGAGTTGGAACAAGACAGGCTACCTTCAGGATAATCGCCATTCACGTGCAAGACAGGACAGTTGACCATCTTTGCAACATCTGAACAATACAGTGAAGATCGCGCGGCAGACGCAGGTGTCGTGTACCCTATGCTATGGGCCAAGCTATCAGACAGGGATAGACCGACCAGGATTGCACGCACTTGTTGCTATTTATTGATCAGGGTGTGAGAGATACTCGAAAGAGCGAAAAGACCCAGGGTGAAACGTACTCGACCACGATGTGCACGCTCCCTCCACTCGTATAATGCGGTAAATTACCTGGATAACAGGTCAAAAACATGTGGTGTCTTGAGCCAAATAACACGCACTCAAACCAAGTGTCTCCATGACCACACCTTGACCCGTGAAGCTCGCATCTCCATGGAGCTGTACACACATCACCTTTCCACGCCAACACCATTTAATGTACTCTTGCTTAGACACATGATAGCGCACCTTATCCCCGAGCATACATCCCTCTGCCCCCACCCCTCCCCTCTCGAGAGCCTTGAGAAGACTATACTGTTTGGCACGGGCTTTACCTAGTGTAACGGGGTTCACAGCCTCTAAAGCAGAAAAAGAATCAACAAGCCAGTATAATGTATGCATCTGACGCCGAAATAGCAGAGGCCGAGTCAGCGTACATAAACGTAGAGGACGTACCCAGATGTGATGGATTTGGTAGGAGAGATACTTTGATCTCTTTCCCCTCATAGTTCAACGTGGGGGAAACCGCTGGACGGAAGTTACCTTCCCTAGAAACGCGAGACAAATCGCAAATACCCACTCAGGTGACTGAGAACATCCCCTGAGATCGTTTCGCCGCCAACCGATGCTTCTGCTCCACCCTTAATCTTGTGAAAGAGCGCAGCGGGTTCGTATCCTAACAAACCAGTGAGCAGGTTAAGTCGCCCACGGTGGGGCATGGCAAGGATTATGTGAGTCGTATCAGCTAACGACACAAAAGACCTGTTAGCGACACTAAGAGAAGATGCTAGGCAAAACATACCTTGTGCTGCCGCAGCGAACAACACGTCCAGCGCGGGCAGCATGGATTCACCACCTTCCAGACCATAGCGCTTTAGGTTTGGGAACTTGGCTTGTAGGAACGTGTCAAGAACCTCGGACCACGCAAGGAGTTCGTGCATCCTCCGCTGGCGCTCGGGGGTAATGGAATGAACAACGTTGGCAGCCTCGGACTCGAGGAGATGTGCAAACCAAAGGCGTTCAGTCTTGCTCGGGAGGTCCATATACTCATACGCGATACGTCCCACATAGACTGAGTTTAGAAACCCAGTGATTTGGTCAAGGGACCAGTTCTTGCCCTTTCCGTGACCCTCGCCAGTCCAAAGAATGCCATCAATGTTATATCTAGCAGAAGGGTCGGTCAGGCCGTATCGAGTAGGTTCGAGTCCTGCGACACGTTCGCGTCGGAGAAGGTCGAGCGGGTCGATGGATGCAGCACGATGGCCATGTGTGCGAAGGGCATCCGCGTAACGCAGCAAAGGGGCATTTGTAGCTCGGTTGGCGAGTTGCTCTGATGTGTCTGTTTCCATTCAAGAGTGAAACAGCATGGAAAGACACATGGGACGACGTACAATCTGGCATGGTGAACTCGCGTATCCTCCGGAAGCCATAGGACTCGTCATGATAACATCGTCTGAGGGCGACGACCTTTCCCTCTGCCGTGCCAGGACCAAATCGCCCGAGGAGACGTCGTCTGGCTGCGTCGCGTACCCGAATGGGCGTGTACATGATGCGCGTTGATCGAGAACGTTAGCCCGTCGTGTTTCGCAATCGTGGAAGTGGGAACAGCACAAGATGGTGAGAGCTCACTTGGCCGGATGGATCTTGCGCCCTCGCGAACTAAGTATGTAACGGCCCTGGTGGACTTGCTTCGTTCCCCAGGGTCTAATTTGAGCTGGGCCCACGATAAGTCTACGAGCTCTTGGAGGACGTTAGTTGAGCTGACACACCCTCCGAGAGGCCTTTCCAATAGGCTCGCGGATCGAAGCGACCAGCTTTAGACCTCTGGTCAACACGTTCTGTGAACGGTCGACGCACATGTCTCAAAAAACAGTTCACTGCAGCAAGCGCATTGTCTCAAGGAGCAGGCTGGATCACCCAGGCGATCTCGTAGAGTGCCTTGGCGTCAGGAGTGGAGGACGTGGGGTTCTTCGTTCCTTCCTCACCGGACTCGGGCACTGGGTCAGTCTTGCCATGAGGTGCCTAGCAAGCAAGTCGGGAGACTCCCGACAAATCGACAAGGCTGCATACTTTGTATGCAAGGCTTTAATTCTATACAACGCAGTTGATTCGAATGCTCTCTGCTCCGACAAACACTCTCCGGAGAAGGTCTTCTTTCTCAAGGATCTATCTCGCGTTCCATTCTCCGTCACCCGTCCGTTGGTCCGTCGCCCGCATCTCTCGGTCGAGGTGAACATCGAGTCGCCATGCACACTGATAGCCCCTGAGACTCGCTTGGGGACGTGCACACGAAAAGGACTGTATGATAGGACGCAGGTCGGCGCGGACGGGTTCGAAAAGAGAGCGAACGAGAAGAACAAATCGAATAAATACAAGGAGACTTCAGAACCCGATCCGTGTTCGGTCGACAAGTCGCAACGGAAACTGAATCGTTATTATCCTCCTAGCAATGGACTATTTAGCACGAAGCTTCCGAGACGGCACGTCTGCGATGCACTATCATTCGCTTTGTCGAGCACAGTCGATAAACAACGAACAAGCGATTTTTACGGTATAAGTACAATGGAGGTTTTCTGACTTGTCTGCACGTAAAGAGCAACGTAAAGCACCCGTAGGCCCGAGTACACACTATAACCCATGGCCGAGAGGGGCTAATTGACACGTTTTTTCGGAGCCCTTGACCAGACTACGGGGACCAACGCCGGATAGACGTGGGGACATTCCATCCCGCTTCGCCTCGTAGATTCCTGTTCTGTCAATGCAATTGTTCGATTCACTTCTTCGTCTCCAAATGCTGTACAGTTAATCCTTTAGGATAAGCGCAGACCCACTTTCGGCGCTTCGATTCAGGGTGTGCGCTGGGTCCGTTTCTGTCTAGATCTTGCACTGCTCATCTCAGCAGTCAGAGGACGGTAGGTGCGGTACACCCTCATCATGTCCTCTCACTCCTTCCGAGTATGGCTCAATCCTTGCGTGGATCGTTCGTCTAGTGTTTCCAAGCCCCGTGCTATCTGTGTCGTTACTTTTTTATCTGTATATGGATTCCAGAGGTAGTTTTTTTCTGCCATCTGTGTGGAGAGCAGCGACTTGACGTACCACCAGTGGAGCAATGCAGAATCCCTCGTCGAGTTTCAGCGAGGACGCGGGTTCGGTTACATCGACGAGGTGATCACCCTCGATTGCGGGGCATTAGAGCTTTGCCCACTTAGGCACCTCAAGCGACTTGTCATTTTGACTTGGGCTGAAAACATCTTTCGGGTAGATGCATGCAGCTCGGGGCGATGACGGATCCCGAAGAGGTCACTCTCTACCGAGAAACACTAGAACACCGCCGACCCGAGAATACGGATCGGTCCGAGTCTTTGAACAACCTTGCGCACGACTTCGTCACTCGCTACCACCGGCTGGGAGAAATAGGGGGTATCAACGAGGCCATAGTCCTTGCCCGTCAGGACATCCATATCTGTTGGTGTCCCTATACCTCAATGCAAATGGTCTCCCTGATCGGTTTAAGAAGGGGACCTCAACGAGGCCATCGAAGGCCATCGACCTCGCTCGAGACGCTGGTGCTTTGCCTACCATTCATCCGATTCGGTTGCGATCTTTAACCAACCTTGGAAACCATATTTCGGTTGGGTACGAACAGCTCGGAGAATTGAAAGACCTCATAGGAGTCATTGTCTGCGCCCGAGGTGTACTTGCACACTTGTTAGAATTTGTTGATTACCTACGCTCTACCGCTTACATAAGCTAATAGCTACATCGAACCATTAGTTACCTTAGGATACTTAGCGACTACAAGTATCCTGCAGGTCAGTACTAACTTATCTACCTAATACATAGTGACTACAAGTATTCTGCAGTTTCCTGCAGTTTCAACAACACTGCCCTCCAAGGAACAGTGATTGGTCAAATCTTTGAGCTTGTTTCTGTTGTAAACTTGACCAGCTAGACTTCCATTTATGGTAATTGTTACATAAGCGTCCTCAGTAACTTGATATTTACTTGTTGAAATTCATGTTTTTTTTTCTTGTTCCTCTTCCTTTGCTTGGTACTTGCCTCCTGCTTTGAGACATGTGCTGAACACTTCTTACATAATTGCAGCAGCCATTTTAAGTACAGATACTATTATACTTGTCATATCCCATACCAATGGGTCAACTTCACTATGTCTTCAATGCAACTTCAGTTGCTTCTATGCTTTAAGCTGTGTGTTTCCTAGTTCCCTTTACCTTTGTCTTCTCCTACCTAATGATTGATTACAACTTTATCTATATTAACTCCATACCATTCCGATACAACTCCATTGTTTCTTTGACCTCACTTTTTGTTCCTGTTCCTTTGTGCCATGCTTCTTCCTGTCATCACTTAATTTCAGTTTGACATTATTCAATGTTGTCTCCTCTGACATCTCCATTTGTATTCAGGATGCATTGGCACCTGCTTTGCTTATAAGACAACTCCTTTCATATCTCCATTTCCTCCTTAGATAATCTATCTCTCTGAGGTATAAGTACTGGAGTTCAGTATTTTGTACTTTAGTTGGAATATCAACCATAATATGACATTACAATCTCCCCCAAACCCCTCCTGCCTCATGACTTGATGTTATACCCTACCCTAAAGTCTCTCAACTTATTTCCATGGCTTAACATCATGCCTTTTGTTGGAAAAAAGCCCTATGGCCAATTCTGGATCTCTGATGGTTTCTAATCCCTCTGTAAATCAGGGCACTCAGTACTAGCATAAGGGTGCATCATATAAGGTAAAGCCAAGCCCCATTCCACTCCAGAGTTATTCAAAATACCCCTAAAGTATGTTGAAACATTTATAATAGTATATTCAAACTCCTGCTTGTGCTGGTACTGCTATTATATCTACTCATGTAACCAGAGCTTGCTCCCATACTGTCCTAGATCAGTTTAAGAGCTTTTCTGCTTGCTGCACACCAGATTCAGCCTCACAAGCTTCTGCTTCCTCCCACTCATCCACATTTAGTGCTCAAGTTAATGAAGCCCCTGATAGTTTCAAGGTTCCTCAACCTCCCCATACCCCTGACAATCGTGGCACCTAACCAGGAGTACCAGATGAACCTGGAGATGACCCCTCTAATGAATATTCCAATATTCCAGAGAATAATCCTGAATCTTTTCCAGACCCAGAACCTATTTTCATTCACCATGACACTATCACCAATCTTGCTAGTGCCATCCGTGGATTAGCTCGCTCTTCCCATTGTATCCCTGAAACATTGCAGCATACCAAAGTATGGGAACTGGACCAGTTTGATGGAACTGATCCCCAAAAGCTCCGCATTTTTCTAGTGCAGTGCAAATTAAATTTCCAGGATCATCCCAAAGCCTTTGCCAATAACTGAGCCAAGATCACTTATGCTCAGTCCTACCTTAAGGGCATGGCATTGGAATGGTTTGAGCCTGACCTTCTCCTTACTAAAGACCCTGACTTCTGCCCCTTGTGGATGGACAATTATAAAAAGTTTGTTCAGGAACTCCAGACCAACTTCAGACCCCATGACCCAGTTGAAGATGCAGAGCACCAGCTAGACCAGTTGACTATAAAGGATGGTCAATGAATCAACAAATATGTAGTTGAGTTTAACAGAATTACATTTCAAGTCTGGAGTTATGGAGAAGGTGCCCTCTGCCACTATTTCTATAATGGTCTTCTAGACTGCATCAAAGATGACCTTTCCTGTGTGGGCAAGCCACCAACACTCATTGAGCTGTGCCAGCTGGCATAGACCATTGATGCTCGCTACTGGGAGTGCAAATCTGAACTCAGCTGACAAGGAAAGTCATCTCACCTGTCCAAGTCCTCCAATAAACCCGCTGTATCCTCTGCTTTGACCTCCAGCCCTAATGAATCAAGGAACAAGTCAGCTAATTATCCCAGCTCCTCCAAGTCATCCATTCTCCAGAAACAGGACTTATTATCCAAGCTTGGTAAGAATGGTAAGCTCACTACCAAAGAATGCAAGCATTAACTAGAGAATCACCTCTGTTTGTTCTGTGGAATTGCAGGGCATATAGCAAAGAACTGCCCCAAGTTTTTCTTCAAGGTGGCCAAAGCTCATGGTGCCAAAACCTCTGCTCTGGAAACCAAACCAGAGGCCTCTGTCACAGAGGTGAAAAAATAGTCCACAGCCTTTGAGACTTCACATGGGCTGGAGGTTGCATTAATCCTTCCCATGCTTTACTAGAGATTAAACTTAACATGTCTGTTCTATTAGATAATGCTTCACTTATGCCTTTTGTCACCCTTGTTTCACATGAGATTCCTCTGTTTTCTGCCCTGATTGACTCTGGTTCTTCAGATTGCTTTGTAGACACCAAGTTAGTCAGTACTTACAATCTTCTGACTTATTCCATTCCTCCATTGCAGCTCTGACTGTTTAATGGCTCTTTCAATTCTATAATTATGAATGCCATTGATCTTTCCATTTGTTTTGAAACTGGTGATATCACTCCAATGACATTTTATGTCACTCCATTGGATGGATCTAGTTCTCTTGTTCTAGGACACAACTGGCTTGCCCACTACAATTCATTGATTAACTGGGTATCAAGTTATATCTTGTTCCAATCATCTGAACCAAACATGCCAACACCTCTGAGCTTACCTCCACAGCCCCCAGTTTCTCTGACCCAAGCTGACTCCAAATCCAATTCACCATGTTCCCATGACCCCAAACCTCTGTCAATCAAGCTACTCAGTTCATTAGCATTCACACATACCTATAGCCTTGATGGCTCAGTCCCATTCTATCTGCAGCTCCGACCCCCAGAGAGTTATCTCTGTTCTGCTTCCATTGCTTCTTCTCCAGCCAACCTTTCCAGTGTTCCTCAGGAATATCATGACTTTGCTGATGTGTTTAGCAAAAGCAAGGCATCTACTTTTGCCCCTTACTGCAAATTTGACCTAAAGATCAAGCTGGAAGAAGGTACCTCACTGCCTGTCAGCACCACCTATTCTCTGTCAACCTCTGAGCTTGAAGCACTCAGGACTTTCCTAGATAAACATCTTGCTACTGGTTTCATCCAACCCTCCACATCTGCTTATGCTGCTCCTGTTTTCTTTGTCTGAAAGAAGGACAGATCCCTTCAGTTGTGTGTAGATTTCTGAGGCCTCAACAAAATCACAAAGAAAGACTGCTACCTCCTTTCATGCATCTCCGATCTCCTTGACACTCTGAGCTGTGCAACCATCTATACCAAACTCAATCTTAGGCATGCTTACCATTTAGTTCATATTGCTGAGGGCAACAAGTGAAAAACCTCTTTTCATATGTGCTATGGCTCCTACAAGTGGCTTGTTATGCCATTTGGGCTCACCAATGCCCCTGCAGCATTCCAGCAGTTCATTAATTCTATCTTTGCTAATCTTCTTGATATTTCAGTAATCATTTATTTGAATGATATTCTAATTTTCTCTGCTGACTGGATATCACATATCGAGCATGTCCATGAAGTCCTCCACCACCTCTGGAAGCATGGCCTCTTTGCCAAACCTGAGAAATGTGAATTCCATACCAATTCCACTGAGTATCTTGGATATCTACTCTTTTCTTGCGGGCTCATGATATCCCCTGAAAAGGTTTAATCTATCCTGGATTGGCCCAAGCCTTGCAAAATCAGGGATATCCAGTCCTTCCTCAGTTTCACTAACTTCTACCACTGCTTCATCCAGGGCTACTCCGACATCATTGTTCCCCTGACTCGCCTTACCTGCAAGTCTGCTTATTGGAATTTCGACACTTCTTGTCATGCCACTTTCCAGTGCCTCAAGGATGCTTTTACTTCTGCTCCAATTTTGACCCATTGGGTCCCCAATGCTCCTCTCATCATTAAGACTGATGCCTCCAACTATGCCATTGCTGGAATCCTCTTACTCTGATCCCTGGATAATGAGGTCTGCCCTGTCACTTTCTATTCCCATATGCTTACTGCACTGGAACTCAACTATGATATCCATGATAAGGAGCTTCTTGCTATTTTCACTGCATTCAAGACCTGGTGTCATTACCTTGAAGGTTCCAGTTCCCTGGTAGATGTTATCACTAATAATAAGAACCTGGAATATTTCACTACATCTAAACTTCTGACCTGCTGGCAAGCCTGGTGGTCAGAGTTTCTCTCTCAGTTTAATCTAATCATCTGTTTTTACCCTGGCCATTTAGGCACTAAATTTAACACTCTAACTAAATGATGGGATGTCTATCCCAGTGCAGGAAATGGTGACTATGCCCTTGTTAATCCGCATAACTTTTGGCCTGTGTTTATGCAGGAACAACTTGCTGCATCCCTTTAGGCTTCCTTCCTAGCATCTCTGGTCTTTTGGTCTGCATTCCTCTTTGACCTTGAAACCCTCCATCATGACATCATCTCAGCACTCCCTTTTGACTCTACTGCCTCTATCCACTGTTCCAGTATCCTTCCATTCAACTCTCATTGGTCTAGAGACCCAGGAGGTTTCTTGTGTTTGGACAACCACATCTATGTCCCTGATGCTTCCAACCTCTGACTCTGGGTCCTCTGCTACAAGCACAATCACCCCTTATCTGGACACTTCAGTCAGAATCAGACACTGGAGCTCATTTGCCAAGAATATACCTGGCCTGACATTTGAGCATTCATCAAGGAATATATTTCTTCATATACAGCTTGCACCCATGCTAAGGTACCCCATCACAAACCCTATGGTTTCCTCAAGCAGCTCCCCATTTCAGAAAAGCCATGGAATTCCATCTCTATGAATTTCATTAAACAGCTCCTGGCTTCCTCTGGTCACTTCACCATTCTCATTGTGATAGATCATCTATCGAAGCAGTGCATCTTCATTTCTACAGATGACAAGGTGACCTCCCCAGAGCTTGCTAAACTCTTCTTACTCCATGTGTTTTCCAAACATGAAGTTCCCTCCCATATCACCTTCAATCAAGGTTCTGAGTTTGTTTCCCATTTCTTCCATTCTCTGGATCAAGCCCTCAATATCCATCTCCACTTCACCTCCAGGTATCATCCAGAGGATGACAGTCAAACTGAGCAAATGAACCAAACCCTGGAGCAGTATCTACACATTTATTGCAACTATCAGTAGGACAACTGGTCCAAACTCCTGCCCCTCATGGAGTTCACTTATAACAATGCCCCTAATGCTACCACAGGTGTTTTTCCTTTCTTTGCAAACAAGGGCTACCATCCAAACATCTCCATGCACCCAGAATGTGATCTTACCTTCACCTGAGCTCAAGAATACACCATAGACCTTGACTCTCTTCACGCCTTTCTTCATAAAGAAGTAGCTGCCACCCAAGTCAGATATCAAGGACCCACAGATGCCCAACAATCTCCAGCACTGGACTTTAAAGTAGATGACCAGGTATTTATCAAGGCTAAGTACTTTAGGACTATGAGGCCTTCCAAGAAACTCACTGAAAAAAACTTAGGTCCTTATTCCATTATTGCTCAGGTGGGCTCACTGTTCTTTACATTTCATCTCCCAGAGAACATAAAGTCCATTCATCTGGTCTTTTATGTTTCTCAACTTAAATCCTCTGTCCCCAACATGATCCCAGATCATGTGCAATTACCTCCACCCCCAGTTGAAATCAACAGTGAACCAGAGTTTGAGATTTCTGAAATCCTAGACTCAAAGATAGATCATAGGCAAAGGAACTGCAAATTACTATATTTGGTTAAGTGGTTAGGTTATGAGGATACTGATAAGGAGACCTCATGGCTCCTTGCCACTAAATTAGAGCATGCTTCAGAGATTGTTGAGGAGTTTCATTTCCATTGCCCAGACAAACCTGGGCCATCTTATAATTAACCAACTGTAGTGGATCTAGTGATCTAATCACAAGACTCTCTACCTATTCTAAGATTATCTTTTCAATCTCCTTGTCTATTACTGAAATTTCACCAACCTCCACACAAAGTTCTAACAGCTCTGCTGCCACCTCATTCATCTCCCTGTTCTCGCTTCCCAAACTCCTGGCTCCTCCAGTCTCCTCCACCCATGCTGTTCCCAATACATCAACTAGCTGCTCCAGCAGCCAGTTCTTGCATTTGGCCTCTCACCATACCTTATGGCCTACCTCCCTTATTGACACCCCCATCAGGTAACAGCCCTCAGCCACCTGCCAAAGACCCTCCTCTGTCTCCTTGGAGTCTGCCCTGCTATCAGGCACCCCTTCCTCTCTCACCTTTCATTTCTGCTTCCTCTCTGGCTTCTCCTGGCTGGGGCATACATACCTCACCTTTGCCTCTATACAGGCAAGACATGATGTTGACTTGCCCAGGCCCACCTGGCACCCCAGTTCCCAGTCATTGCACCTCTAGTACCCCAGTCTCTCTTCTGCTCTCCTCTTGCCATTGCCATTACTCGACTCCACCTTCTGGGCTTGGTAAAGTTCCTCTACCTAAGCTAGTGTTAGAGTGCTTGGTCCTGACCCCATTTCCAATACTCACCCATTTCCAGACTGCCACCACTGCTTTCTGAGCCTTCTCTGCTTTCTTCTGAGCCTCCTCCTCTCTCCTCACTTTTCCCCACTGCTTCTGCTTGGCATACTTCACATCATTAAGCTCCTCTTCATCTTCAACACACTCCTCCAGGTGCTCATCAGACCAGGTGTGAATGTCAGTGAATGAAGACATGATGAGGAATACTAGTGTGGAAGTCTCTGGGGTGGTATTTGCTTTTATGATTTTCTGGCCAGCTAAACCCTAATGCCCACTCCACTCACTTATTCATCAAGAGCATGTGCTTCATAGCCTTCAGGGGTTCAGGCCTTAAGAGGGGAATACTGTCACATCCCGTGCCAATGGGTCAACTCCACTATATCTCTGATGCAACTTCAGTTGCTTCTATGTTTTAAGCTGCATGTTTCCTAGTTCCCTTTACCTCTGTCTTCTCCTACCTAATGATTGATTACAACTTTACCTATACTAACTCCATACCATTCTGATACAACTTCATTGTTCCTCCAACCTTACTTTCTGTTCCTGTTCCTTTGTGCCACACTTCTTCCTGTCATTACTTAGTTTCAGTTTGATATTATTCAACATTGTCTTCTCTGACATCTCCATTTGTATCCAGGATGCATTGGCACCTGCTTCGCTTATAAGACAACTCCTTTCATATCTCCATTCCCTCCTTAGATAATCTGTTTCCCTGAGGTATAAGTACTGAAGTTCAGTATCAGTATCTTGTACTTTAGTTGGAATATCAACCATAATATGACATTATAATCCCCCCCAGACCCCTTCTGCCTCACGACTTGATGTCATATCCTATCCTAAAGTCCCTCAACTTATTTCCACAGCTTGACATTATGCCTCTTGTTGGGAAAAAGCCCTATGGCTGATCCTGGACCTCTGATAGTTTCCGACCCCTCTGTAAATCAGGGCACTCAGTACTAGCATAAGGGCGCATTACATAAGGTGAAGCCAAGCCCTGTTTCACTCTGGAGTTATCCAAAGTATCCCTGGAATATATCAAAATGTTTATAACAATACTATACCTTAGTTTTTATACATATGAAACTAAGATAAAATAGTTCCTGTATTTAATATTATCACCTACTAAGCAGTATCTACAAGGTCTCCTTGTATTTAGATTAGTCTTAGGAAATCATAACATTTTTATCCATATAAAACTAAGATCTCCTTGTATTTAATATAAAATTCTCAAAGTTTAATCTCAAAATAGATTATAAGCCCTAAGAGTACTCAATACTAGGTAGTATATTCTCAGTCTTCCCCCATCTGTCAAGCACAATGCCTAGCTCACTGCTCTTTTTTGTTTTTAAGGCAGATTCTTTCTTGTTTCCATCTGTCAATACTCTCAGAGTAAGGATAAATAGACACAAACATGGGGTATTTCTGTTAATATTCAAACTAAGATAACAGATACAGAACTACTGTACTTATACCTTGAAGGGGCAGATTATCTAATGAAGAAACAGAGATGCAAAGGAAGTTATTGTAGAAGTGAAGACAGGTACTAATGCAACCTAGATATAAATGGAGATGTATTAGAAGTTGTTAGAAGAGTAAAGCATAAAACATCATCTCCTGGAGATAAATGAAGATAAGATCAGAGATGTCTAAAAGTAACTGACAATAGATATTATCATAACACAGTGGTTGTATTCAAAGCTGAAACAAAACAGAAAATAAGAACTAATGTCAAGAAAAAGTGGAGTTAAAGCAGAGTTAAAGCAGAGAAGCTCCAAAGAAGCTGGAGCAAGGACTATAATAAGTAGAAATCATAATTCAAGAAGCAAAAATAAAGTCAAAATGAAAGCAGCAATAAAATAGAGTAGCTTTAAAGAAGCTAGGGCAATGGAAAGATATTGAAGAATTGGAGTTCCATGGAGAAGAGCCAGGGAGCTAGTGTAGCTTTGGCAAGTACTAAGTGCAAGAACTAAGCATAAGCTAGATCAGAACTGGATCAAAAGGGGTCAGAGGGTCAGAGTTGTGACTGAAGTTGCATGAAAAAGGATTAGAGAGTCAGAGAGACTGGCTAGTAGTGCTAAGGTGTAAGTACTGAGGCATTAGCTAAGCAGAGACTTGCTGAAGGGGTCAGAAATGGGTCCAAATGTCCAGAATATGACAGAGAGTTAAATTGTAATTGTGAATTATGAATTTAACAAGTTTCTCTATGTTTGTTTTAGGCCACAGGGCTTATAATCTAATGGAACTAAGAACTAAATACATGTGAGTGAATAATACTGTAGCATATAGTAAATTTGTGCATACCTTAGTTAGAATGAAGAAATAATTGAGGATGCAGTGGGAAATAAAATATGGTATTAAAGGGAAGTGGAGCTGTCATATACTAATATGTTGGATAGGCAATGAAGAAATTGGTGCTATTATAGTGAAACAGAGAGTTGTAATGTATGGAGATCACATTATAATCAACAAGTATAACACCAATCTACCACTTATATGTCATGTGTACTTACTTCAATGACAATACTACTTACTATCTAATTGTCTTAGCTGGCTACTTTGGCTCACTGTGCTTACTACTGAGCAACAAGCCATGAAAAGACATATTAGCTCAGATAAGTCTACATAAACTTAAAATAGACCCTTGTAAAATTCCTCATGTAGTGCACAACATCTGAGAATAAAGTTGAAAAAACTACATTCGAGATTCAAGCCATGCTATGCCTCCAGATAATGATGCGGCAAATCGTACATACATGCACAGCATTGGCACCCCTCTTTAGATCTCAATAACATACAAGGATTCTTTCCTTCAACAATGAAATTCCAAGAACACATTCGCGGCAACGGCGATGCGACATTCAATGCGTTGCACGAGTCTCAGAATGTTCGGCAACCTTCCAGCCGCTCTGGAGAGGATCATGTGAAAGAACTATTCGTCAGTAGGAAAAGGGAAGTAGAGAAAGAGAGAGAGAGTAGGGGTTCTAGGACGTACGGGGAAAATGTCCGTGTGGCGCTGCCAGTCGAAAAAGATCACAGGCTGGTTCTTGTCTGTGACGTCCTCCGCCACCGCTGCCGACAACAACGAGATCTCGGCCGGATGGATCGTCCTCGGGGCTGCTTGTCCGTTCGGAACGGGGGTTACCCCTGCGCCTCCCTGTGCAGTCGCGAGGACCTTGCCTCCCAGGTCTTCGAGATTGCCCGAAAGCGCCAGGGAGATCAGGTTGACGGTGTTGTCCATCGTGTTCTGGGTGGCAGGAATGCTGCTGTGGACGATGATGTCGTTGATGATGCGAGAAGGAATCGTGATCACGCCGCGCACGACGGAGTTGGCCTCACGGCGAGTAGCACATGCCTTGCAGGGGGAGTTGTTCTCGCGTGCAAAGACAGTGACGCTGCCGACCAGTTCTTCCTTGTAGTAGAGGTTGAAGTGGTAAGACCCGCCGATGGCATGCTCGTAAAGCCGAATGAGAACCTTGAAGACGCGGAAGTGTTGGATTGGCTGAAAGTTGGCAGGGAGCTCAACTTCGCTAAGAGGGGGCACACTGATGTGGGTCCAGGATGGTGCATGGATTGTCGATGCCGCTTTTTGGGGGTCGACGCCGTAATACTTGGCGATTCGCGCGCGCGCCTCCTGCCGCTCTTTGAGGCTAGTTGGAGCCTTATCAACCTTGATACCCTGGAATTCTTTGTAGGAATAGTCTGGGAGGGCGTCAGCAGTGTATAATGAGATCTGAAGTGGAAGCTTCATTTAGGGAACGCATCCGGCGTAAAGAAGCGGGTTTGTTTGCTTGTCCAGTAAGTCCCATCTGGGTGCCTGAACGGAACGAGGTAGCCCCACTCCCCGTCGTCCTCAACCACCTGTGAATATGCCTCGGAGTACGTTCCTTGCGCCTAGGTTTCATGGTGTAATGTCAATCAATGGGATTGAAGAGGACATGCTTACTAGTGTCCATCGTTGTTCCGTTCCGTCGATGATATAGCCATCGCCCATCCAGTAGTCTGGGTAGCACCAATCCCACAATGCAACTATTGTGTCGTCGAGAAAGCTCATATAAGATAAGTAATATGATCTTAATCATGACATACGAATTCTATCAACGTTGCAGTGATGGACTACATAAGGGTCAGTGTTAATATGAAACACTATATAATATCCACTAACAGAAGAAGATGGGATCAAATCCTGCCTATGATTCCCGCTTTGAATAATAGAATATAAAACGTCATAGGTGCACTCACGTAGTCCGGAAAGCTCTTGTGGTTAGAAGTACGAATTAGCTATCGGCCAGCCAAAGACGAAGTACCAACCATATGACCATTGCCGCCCTGCATCCGACGCAAGTCAGTCAGTCACTTTTTCCACAAAGCAAACATACAATGTTTCCATGCATGGCATTGTGCACGCTCTCGAGGGAGCCAATGTTGTTGTTGTCGCCCTCCTGCCGAGACTCATTCCGCGTGTTCGAAAACTCATCGTAACTATGCATATCGGTCAATATAGTAGGAATCAGCTGAAGGGGGGAAATCACATCAGCGCAGGGATTCCGCTGTCCGAGAATGAGAACAGCATCCCAACATTCGTCCTGACGCTGCCTGCTTTTTTCTTCAGAGTCCTAATTATGAATGAGAGAAATGCATCAGGTTCAAAACGATTCATCTAACTCTTGAAGTTTCTGAACGTTGCTTCCAGCTGGGATTGGGGAGGAATCAGCATAGCGATACGTTTTCTCCCATTTTGTGAAGTAAGCTGTTAGTCCATTCTGATGATTGTGAACACTGGTCATCAAACGGAACCATGCTGGTCGCTAATCGCGCTTACCTTTTGTTGGTCGCCGAAGTCATGAGGAATATAAGGGAACGTGAAATCCGCGAGAGGATTTACCACGGTCATTTGTTTCCCACCCGTGGCTACGATGACCAGTTCGTTGTTGTAGAACAAAGAGGGGAGACCTTCTATGTCTACTTTTGGGTCAGCCCAGTCCCAGTACCTGTTTGAAATTAGAAGGCCGAAAAGGAAAATGGAGTAACAAGACACACGGGAACCAAAGCTTCTTGGCCTCGCTAACCCAACGTCCTACTTCACCGGGGTGGGAATTCTCAATTTGCTGTGCAACGTTCTCTGCGTACTCTCCAATTACTTGCTATCGAGATGTACTTGATGAGTAGACAAATGAAAATGATCTGCTACACCAACCTCAACGAGCATGACATACGGACGATGCCAAGAAGGAAAAGTGATTGCTGCATGGCTAGACAAGGGTACTTTAGAAGATGAATTCCAAAAGACCATTCAGCGCAGCATACTGGCAATAGCCTGCAAGTCAAAAATATTGGCCAGGGTTTGAAAGAGAGACGTGTCGGCTCACCCCCAAACCTAGGCGGGGAAGGATTCGTATCTTTCTTGTCGAGATAGCTGAAATCGATCTCAGCCTCCGCGGGGGTCCGGTTATCTCCAGTCCACTGGCGGTAGGGCTTTCCGTGAATACCGCCTAATTCCATAAGAGAGGTAACGACACGCAATGGTGGCTGGACTACGCCGGGGAATGGGATTGGGGTGTGTTTGACGTACGCCCAGCCGAGGATAAAAAGCGTCCACTGGTAGGGGTGCTCAGCCTCTAACTCTTGGACGGGGAGACGATCAAAGACCCCCTGGGAGGTGCTGTGACCAGTGATGGGCAAGTAGTTGTAGTTTCGCATTTGTGTAGCCATAGTTAGAGGTGGGCAGTAGCGAGTGCAATCGAGGTGGTAGCTTAGTGGTCTTGGGGCAGAGCTGATGTGCCTTTATACCACCCTGTTGCCCAGATGCGTTGAGCATCAGGAATTTTACAAGGGTCTATTTTGAACTTATGTGGACTTATCTGAGCTAATATGTCTCGTCATCGCTTGTCGCTCAGCACTAAGCACGGCGAGCCAAAATAGCCAGCTAAGACAATTAGACAGTAATATTGTCACTGAAGCGAGTACACATGACACATAAGCGGTAGATTGCCGTCATACTGACTGCAAGAGACTGTAAGCTATGTCACTTGCTAAGGCTCACTTACAAGCTGAGGGCACCACCAAATGTTTCAGGTCCATCTGCTGTACTGAGTCATTCAATGGAAATAATACACACAGGACTGTCGAAAACCATGTTACATATGCATTCATTTCACACATAAAGTACAATCATACAGCGGATGGACCTGAAATGAAGGTTTGGTGGTACTCGCTTCGGTGACAATACTACTGTTTAATTGTCTTAGCTGGCTATTTTGGCTCACCGTGCTTAGCGTTAAGCGACAAGCCATAACGAGACAGATTGGCTCAGATAAGTCCACATACCCTTGTAAAATTCCTGATGCATTGACAATTATTCAGTGATGTCATTAGTGAAAAACACAGTACTCCATGATTGGATGAAGCACATTGCTATTCAGCATCATTTTATTCACAAGAAGATAACAGAAGGAGATGTGGCGCTCAAGTACCTCCCAATAAATGTGCAGATCACTGATATCTTGACAAAGGCAAAGAGTCAAGAGAAACATGTCCGCTTTATGGAGGGAATAGATTTGACACTGCAAGAAGAAATATTTCAGCAAGTGGGTGTATTGAAATTTATTCTATTTATTTTCTTTTCCTCTTCACTCTTCTTACTCCCCCCTCACTCTATGCCTCCGGGTCATTCGTTCTTTTCTTTTTCCTTTCGAGACATACACCTACCATTTCCTTACGTAGTCGCGTCAGTCATTTGAGTACGGACACT
Organism: Pulveroboletus cf. rosaemariae; assembly: GCA_038089275.1. Taxonomy (NCBI): domain Eukaryota; kingdom Fungi; phylum Basidiomycota; class Agaricomycetes; order Boletales; family Boletaceae; genus Pulveroboletus; species Pulveroboletus cf. rosaemariae. The sequence continues at coordinate 18,946 of JBBPKN010000323.1, forward strand.
GCCACGCCGCACCTCGGTCTTTCATTCATACGAAACTGAGGTGAGGCTACTACACATTCATTACATTCACTGACTGAACAGTACCTACAAGGTCTCCTTGTGTATAGTGTGTCACCCTCTACAGTGCAACCTAACAAAATGCATGTATAGCTCAAATCCTGGAATCCATAATGTGTGCAGTCGATGATATGTGCCACCAGGGAGATAAGAGTGGTGTGTTACAGAGTCTGCCACCTTGTGTGCTCCACCCTATTTGAGTAGCACTAAGAGAGCATATAGTAAATATAAATATACATACAGGTTTCTGACCGTAAAAGACTCTTACTATAGCGTGCGATCCTTCAATATTGTCCCACTCCGCTGCGAGCTCATCCATTGCCTTGTTGAACTCCTCTCCGGACGCAAATCGTCCTGACTGATCCGTTTTCATGATCGAATCCCTCATGCCTCTCAATGCACCAATCGTCACGTCCCTCCCCTGAACACCATCTTCCCCAGCCCACTTACCCAGCTTCAACACCATCTCCTCACACTTAATGTCAACAAACCCGGCCACTTTAAGCATGTCCACAATACAGACACCACAGTGCCACAACATTCCCTTAACTCCAAAGAACTCGTCTATAAACAATGTATGGGTGGCCATCTTCATTCCGGACACCCATTCGGGTCCGATTTCAACCAGTTGGACATAGCCACCCTTTGCAAGCACGCGGTACATTTCGCCGATATTGCGTTGCCATTCATCGCGTGTGTATGCACAGATCAGGAGGCGCTGATTGACGAGGGTGAATTTGAAGGTCCAATAATATGGGAGATGGGTACCAGAGCAGATGGAGAGATGGACGTTGGGGGAGAGGGCAGTATAGCTAGGAAAAATTCGTGATTCAATGTCAATACCGTACAGTTGAACGGCTTCAGAGAGGTGTGTGCTGACATCACAGAGCCATGCACCTGGTGTTGACGCGATATTATCAGTGAGAGATACTATGAGAAGGTTGTTCAGAAGAAGGGGAAAGGAGGGTATTACCTGCACCGGTCCCAATGTCCAATATCTCGTCCTTCTCTGAAAATGAGATGGGAGGAATAACAAGACGATCGGAGAGAAGGCGAGTATATAGTTGGTGCTGTGCTATGAGCCTAATCCAAAGTTTGTATAGCAGATCAAGAGTGATAGAAAAAACACTAACCTCTGGCGTTCCTCTTCGTCGGACGGTAGGAGATACAGAGATCCTGCATATGAGTGTGCTGTGCGCTCAACTGAGCTCTGGCTGTTCATCGTGCTCATGACTGGTATGACAAGGTCGGGTATGGGGATGTCCCACAGGACATCCTGTCTTTTAGCACATTTAATGCTTGATATTTCCGGGCAGAACGGGGTTGTAAACGCGCTCCGGATTGTTTCTGCCAAGGAGTCCTGATGTGGCCCAAACATGCGTCTGTAAATTTACAGATATAGTCCCAAGCTTCGAATAATGTATTCAAGAATGGAACGTTCGAACCTTGAGCCTGTCAACAAAACCCAAACCAACGTTAGCCTGAGTTTATTACCCAGCTGAATGCTACTTCTGGTCATGAAACATTCAACGTCCAGCCAAATATGACGATATATGGTGACTACCTCGAGTTTACGTTCTATCGATGCCTCAAGATTCGTTCTCAAATACATCATTTGGAGCTTGGAACGCTGATCTGGCTGCAGGATTAACGTGCAGGATGCAATCATATATTTGCTTATGTTCCAAGCTCTAGCTCGCGTATTTTTTACTTTGTATTCAGCAAACTGTTTGTCCGGTCCGGGGAACGTATTACCATACCTGCGCCTCACAAATACAGGTACGCCTCAAAAATGGTAGGCTCTATGCTGGTGCTGCCATCAGATCGGTATTTTTCTAGTAGTCCATCATTCTGGCTAAAGCTCTACGGGACTTAGTTCTGACTTAGTGATAACCGAGTGGGTCTACCTGTCCTAACCACTATCCCGTCCACCAATTAGTACATTCTTCAAAACACGATAGCCTCCATCGTTTGCACTGTTTATCCATTTCGTTACGCTGGCGCAGTGGAGCTGCCATCAGATCAAAGCTTATCCGTGTGTCAATAGGTTCCGAGGCAACGCACACCTCACATTCATCAGCAAATTTACACATGTTTTGTTTGGCTTATTTGGCTGCTTATTTGGCTTATATTAAATGGCAAAACTTAGAATGTCAAATTTTTATTGGCCTTTATATATAGAGCTCGACGTGAAGGGGGAAGGGAGAAAACAGGGGCCCAGCAATAACAATGACCCAGACCAAGGAAGTGTTCGGTAGACCGATGCCAGTATCCGTAAGCGCTGAAATTTACGTGCTGTCATGATCGGACTCTTAACATGGGCCGCATCCTGTAAAACGCCGTAAATTTGCAGTGGGAGCATGTCGACCCTTGAACCCCCACAATGATATATTCCCTCCTTGTGTCAAACTCTATAACCGAAATAGCGTAGCTTAGCTGCTCCGACCACTCGCCGCTTCATGGCTCTCGTGGCGATTCCCCTCACACTTCCTCAAAAATATGCCAGTCATGTCTCCAGCACTTTCTTCGCCTGTTTGGGGTAAATGTTGGTGAAACCTCGGTGAGGTCTCGGAAAATAGTTTCTCGGTTGGCAGATGCTTGCAAGTGTGGTGAGTTCTAGAAAGAATCAGGCTGCGCGAATGCTAACATGCAGATTTACTCAGTCGCGCGTTATACAAACGACGGACTGAGGTGATCACTCTGGATTAATTAGGTTTTATACTATACGAACTAAATGAAATGGTTACAAGACAAGCGGCAAGTAACCGTCAGGTGTCTACTGGTTGTAAGGGTGGTGCATGAGACAAAGGAGTGGTGTCCAAATAAGGTAGTCTAGTGGGACGTGGCAAACGGATGGTTTAACTGCAGTATGATCTCCAACAGTTCCATCGTTCACTCATACGTTACTCCCTGATCGTTAAGTCCATGAAATGTCTATAAGCTACTATCGCTTCATAAGGGCTTCCGACCGTAGAAGACCCTGACTGTAGTATGCGATCCTTCGATGTTGTCCCACTCCTCCGTGATTTCATCCATTGCCTTGTCAAATTCCTTTCCCGATGCAAACCGTCCTGACTTATCTGTTTTCATGATCGCATCCCTCATCCCTTTCCATGCACCAATTGTCACGTCCCTCCCCTGAACACCATCCTCCCCTGCCCACTTACCCAACCTCATCACCACCTCCTCACATTTGACGTCAATAAATCTGGCTGCTTTCAGCATGTCGGCGATATATACTCCACAACGCAACAGCATCCCTTTGCCTCCAAAGAACTCGTCCTTGAACAACATATGCGTAGCTGTTTTCCATCCCGAAACCCATTCGGGTCCGATTTCGACCAGCTGAGCATAACCACCTGGTGCGAACACACGGTACAGTTCATCGATGTTATGTTGCCATTCATCACGCGTATATGCACAGATCAGGAGGCGTTGGTTGACGAGGGTGAATTTGGAGGCCCAGTAAGATGGGAGACTGGTGCCGGAGCAAATGGAGAGATGGACATTGGGGAAGAGGGTGGTTTTACTGGGAAAAAGGCGTGACTCAATGTCGACGCCATAGAGTTGGACTGCTTCAGGAAGGCGAGTATGAATATCGCAGAGCCATGCACCTGGTGGCGATGGGACACTGTGAGAAGAGTGGGCCAGAAGGCAGAGTGAGAGATAACTTCACCTGTACCGGTTCCAATATCCAGGATCTCGTCCTTTTCTGAAAATGAGATGGGAGGGACAACGAGACGACCAGAGAGAAGGCGAGTATATAATTGGTGCTGGGCTATAAGCCTAACTCAATGTTGAGTAGCAGACCGTGAGTGAGAGAACGAAGATTAACCTCTGGCATTCCTTTTCGTCGGACGGCAGAACATACTGAGATCCTGCATACGAGTGTGCTGTACGCTCAATTGAGTTCTGCGTGAATGCTACGCTCATAGCGGGTATGACAGGGTAAGGATGAGCAGATATACTGCAGGATATCTCGTCTTTAAAGATACGGCCTTACAGGACCAGCCGAGGCCGGAAAGGTTTGGTATAGTGGACAACTTGCAATGCTCTTACCCAATCAGAACCTCCGCTAACATTCGCCTGGGCTTGCAAAAGTCTTCGGAGATGTAACGTAACGGACATGGTTGACAGATGCGGCTCTAAACACGCTCCGGATTTCCAGGCGACAGTCGCCAACATTTCAACACATTTGTGTAATCGTATCCTCGCTTTGCTTGTTCGTCCCGGCTTCGAAGTCGGAGTTAACGTGTTACAGTACTCGGTGACTTGCAAGTGCAACCCAAAAACATGGCAGTTCGTCGTCTGCACTATTTCTTTAGCTAGGCTGGTGCTGTTGCCGGATCAATGTTTTTCTAGTCCAGACTCGGCTCTGACTCAGGAGTGTGAGGACCCTGAGACGCGGTTTAGTAACTTGAACGGCCTACAACCCGCCATCACTCGTGCCCAACGTCATTATCACAGCCTTGAAGAGAACGTCATCCCGTAAAACACTCTCGATTTGCAGTGTGAATTGTCGGTACGATCCCATTCCTCCGCAACACGACTTCTTAGGTAGAGTTGACTGAAGAACATCTTCAAATTCCACGTCGTTATCGCCTATCGTAGTCATATTTTATGCCGGGGGCTTGACGGTCGTCTCCAGTTGATCCGATAACGGCAAAGTAAATCCATTGAACGGGAGAGCACGCCAGTCACTGGAACCTTGACACGGTACAATGTAGCGGCATCAAGTGTACTTTTGACCGTCAACCGCAGAGCTCGTACGTTTATCCTATGGCCACGACTAGGCTTGCTGTAATAAGGGAGCCATGACGCTTGATGCACCGTTCAGTTCCGCGGTCATTGATCAGGGAAGGCATTTATTTATCGCGGTGTGGTCAGGATCGAGGTGTGATAGCGGAGCAGAAGGAAGAATTTATCCGTGGTCAGCGGGTGTATGATTCCCGAGCTAAGCGCTTACTGCTTCCAGCCTCCTTCTCCGACTTGACCCTCAACGCAACCCAAGTTCATGTCTCTACCATTAAGCGAGCGTGTGTGAGCGTTCGTAAGGTCTTACTACGGTAGTCGACCGTATACATCAGCCGGTGTCGTTCTCCGTCATTAGGGAACGCGAACAGGAAATCTCGAGTCACCGAGCATCGCCGCAGTGGCCACAGCGGAAGTTTCGCTTCAGTTCGATGCGGTGTAGGTAGGCGTCGAAGGCATGGTGGTTGGTTCAAAGTCTAATTAGGATGGAATCTATCAGCAACCTCTGTCACCGTTAGAGCTAGGACCCAGTAAGTAGCTTGGCATTGATACTGGTTAAGTACCATGGATCGTGGCGACGACCTGGCCTGAGTGTAATTCCAGCGTTCATTTTCTGTTAGAGCTAGGACATGCGGTAAGCTCTCAGGACGAGATTATATTGGTATATACCGAGGACACGCAGTAAGCTATGTAGCATGAAGTTAGACTGTCTAAGTACAGTGGGATAAAGAAAAAAGGGCGCTCACCTTTCAACACTGTATTAGGACGGGATGAGAGGTGGCCGAGTGATAGGGTTAGCTAAACTACTAGTTTATATTCATAGTGTCGGTACTCCGATGCGGGTGCCATTGTCACATTCCAACATTATCTAGTTTACTTTGCACTTCTAGTAACGCGGAGATGTATTGCTAGTAAGTGGTAGCGAGGTAAGCCATGCGGCGATAACGTCAGCACATGCATGTCAAGCACGTTTGGTAGTTGCCAATGCAACAAGTCTGCTCATGAATATGCTTGCGATGTCGCGCGTGCTTGGTATGAAGTACAAAGGCAGCTAGCGTCCGTTCGAAACAGGCGCCCGTACATCAAAGTTTCGCAGCTGATCCCCGCCTCAGGGTCCGGGCTGTGTCCCTGAGTACACGCCTAAGCAACTTCCCACTCGGATTCTTCGGAATCACACCCACGAACTCCACACCGCCCGCTAACCTCTTGTATCCCACCTTGTTCTCTGCAACGTGCTGTCCACGCCGTCAGCTCAAACCAACCCTTCAATGAATTGATGTATCAACCTTCATAATTGACTCCTTGATTCTCTCTGCCTCAAACGTCTCATTCTGTATCCTTCTTGCGGCGTGGGGTTGTAAGACAACAAACGCGAGTGGGAGTTCACCGCTGTATTCATCTGGAATTCCTACGACGCAGGTGTCCAACACATCCGGATGATCCAGGATACAGCCTTCCAGCTCTGCGGGTGCAACTTGAAATCCTTTCACTTTTAGCATTTCCTGGTGAGCACAGTCAGAGATAGTCCGGCAGGGGTCATGTCCGTCCAATCCAACCTTGAGGCGATCTAGAACAATGATTTCGCCTTTGCGATTCATCTTGACTTCATCACCCGTGCGAAACCATCTAATAGGTCGTCAGCGGACTCCACATCTCGGGATGTATTTTACTTACCCGTTCACAAAGGTCTCCTTTGTGCTACACAGACGCTCATCGGGCTCATAACAACAGGAAGAGACCCATCTACGTACGCTTTTGGATCCCCGGCATACCCCGATGCGAGGGATGGGGTACGCACCACCAGCTCTCCGGGCTCGTCAAAGTCCGCGAGCGTTCCATCAGGCCTCTCCACTCTACCAGTAATCCCTGGGATAAGCTGGCCAGCACTACCGCTTAGGTCACACTTATTCTCAAGCGACCAGGTGCTGATGATGGTACAAGATTCCGTGGCCCCTGGAACGTACAGACAAATGCAGTAGCCTGACGCCCTAGAGGAGGAGGAACGAACCATAACTTTGCCCAATAGCCGCATTCGGGAATATCTCGGTTAGCCGCTCTATTAATTCTCGAGTAAGTGGAGCTGCACCAGAGGTCAAGTACCGGATATGACTAAGATCAAAATCTTTAACAGCGGGATGCTACTCCTCACGTCAATTGGAATATGTGTACACGTGAAGTTGAGACGTACTTTGCAAAGAAGTACAACTTGGGGAGGGACAAGCCTAGGATCGCATATTACAGAAATGTAACTCAGTGAGGATTCGGAACTACAAACTCACATAAGATGTGTAATACGGTGCTGAACAATGCTTTTCAAGAAGCCCAAAAAGCTGAACTTGGTACTGAGGACGATAGCCATCTATTACTGTCATCAGTTTAGGTGGAATCTCGGAACAATATAATTTACGAACGCCACAGAAAAGGGTGAAGTGGGTCTACCAAGTATATGAGTCGACAACTTCCGTGGTGGTAGTATATCGAATCTCTTACATTGAAGATCAGGCCATATATGTCTATACAAGTATATCGTAGTCAACTGGTGTCGCAGTCAAAAGTGTCACGCACGGTACAGCGGAAGAACTGCAGAAGCCTGTCAACATACAAGAGATTTATCGAAGATCGAATGAGCTCCTACCAGCACAGCAGATATCACCTGGTCTAAACCGTTGGTCTTCCCAACCCAGGTCCTTTACTTTGTGATGAGCAGCAAGCTGGATCATGTTTGCTATCGGTGCATAATGGGGTATTGCAACAGCCTACAACAACGTCAGCTGGCAAGAAGAAATCACGGTACACGGGAGTCCAGACCTTTGGCCTGCCCGTTGTCCCACTCGAGAAATTAAGGAACGCCACTTTTTTCCTTCCTTCACCGGCATGTAGCACACGTTCCTGGAAGGCCGATGTGTTGGCTAGCCCTTCGTCGATGACGTTCTGGACAGTGCAGTGTGTACCATACGAAGCACCATCCACGTTGAATAGTATGACACGCTCTGCTGGAAGGTTAGTAGCTCGAGTGGCTGAGAGGGCTACAGTTAATGACTCGGGGTGAGCAATCACAATAGAGGCCTTGGTTGCTTGTATTTGGTATGCAAGTTCGTCTGGAGTAAAGAGAGGATTCGCGCCACTGTTGCTCTCAGTCTTCGCAAATAAAAGAAAGGCATATACGTACGACATGATGGCACCCAGTCTATGAGTTGCCCAAACAGCAACAAGGTAGTCTGTGCACATGTCGAAGATAGGCCTCCAGCTAGTATATGAAGCGACAGACCAACATGATTTGGACTAAACATCAAGACTTGTATTGGTGTTCAGTTCACTCATCCATCAGTCCCAGTTCATATCGCATACTGACCGACATCGTCTTCCCCTACTAGACGAGGGGGTTAGCGTTGGCGGAGTGACTGGGATATACACATACCATGGCCAAATCTGTGCTTTAACCCATTGGCTAAGCCAAAAACTCGTGTGCGTATCTAAGTGAATGGCGGGTTGAAATGTGAGCCAAACAACGTAGGTGAGGTTGCAGACCTTGGAGTGCATGCGTGGAAGAGAGTAACTAAGATCTCACCTCTTTGTAATCAATTGTCCGTCCTGTATCATCTTCAATGAACCAGGGTGCTCCATGTTTGCGAATAGGTTTGGATGGATGCTGGTAATCCAGAACGAATTGTGCGAGTGTCAAGTTGTCTGGAATATGAGGGAGTTCCCCCGCAGGAGAATCGAGCTCAGCCATTGAAACGTCTTTCTTCTTCCGACCTGGGGAGAAAGAGAAGGGAAGAGTGTTGTCCACCTGACCCCATCGTGTGTGACCGGATTATACAACGATCAAGTTTGTCTATAGGAATATTTGGCGTGCGAAGAGTGGGACCCCGGATGAATTAATAGGGGCGTTCAAGCTGAAAACGGGGTGCCATTTTGAAAATGGATTTCACCTCAGGTAAGTTTTGGTAAAATGGGCAGTAAATATCCAGCAACAAATACCACTTAGGAAAATAACTGTGCTTAGCATTAACATTTGACAATTAATTCCAAAAATGTTGTTAACTTTGCACACAATTCTTATTCTTATTTAAAAAATCCTGAACTTATTCAGAAAAAGACATGAGATCTTATATCAGCCAATTATACAGTGATCAAAAAAGTATCACAATATCTAACCCTAATATAGTATGCAATATATATTATAAACACAAGTAGAAATCATGCTTAGCTTTGATGAAATAAAATATAGTACAAATAATAACCTTATTATACAGTGACTTTAAAAACTAGCCCAATATCTAATCCCAATCCAGTACACAAAGCACACTGCAATCATGTAAACAAATGACACTTTACTTTGGTGGGATATATTGTAGTAGGAATCCTTGGCTATAACTTTGCACTATTTATTATATAATTCCATTTAGATGCCACCAAGATATAATTATTACAAGATGAATACCTTATTGAGCTGGTATTATATTCCATGCCAATGGGTCAACTTCACTCTGTCTCCAGTGCAACTCTGGTTGCTTTCATGCTTTAAGCTATGTATTTCCTGGTTCCTGTTACCTCTGCCCCTTTCTACCTAATGTTGATTACAACTTTATCTATGTTAACTCTGTACCATTCCAATATAACTCCATAGTTCCTTTATTCTCACTTCCTGTTTCTGTTTCCTTTCTTTCTTACCTCTTTCTGTTATCATTTAGTTTCAGTTTAACATTATTCAATGTTGTCTTCCCTGACATCTCCATTTGTATCCAGAATACATTGACATCTGCTTTGCTTATGAGACAACTTCTTTCATATCTCCATTTTCTCCTTAGATAATCTGCTTCTCTGAGGTATAAGTACTATAGTCCTATATCTTGTACCTTAGTTTGAATATCAACCATAATACAATGTTATGATCATTTTTGATCCTCTTTTGCTTTATAACTTGACATTATACTCTATAGTAAGTCTTGTGACTTGCTTTATAACTTGATATTGTGCCTTTCAGTGAAAAAGCCTTATGGCTTACCCTGAATCTCTGACCCTCCTCTGACTCCTCCATAAATTGGGGTACCTAGTACTAGCATAAGAGTGTATAACATATGATGAAGCCAAGCCCCATTCATTTTGAAGTTATTCAAAATACTCCTGAAGTATGTTATAGTTTATAACAGCTGGTTTATGTACTTTTGATTTGAAAGTTGAAATTGTTACAAATTGACATTACTTAGTTATGATCTACCTTTTACTTTTACTCTATGTTAGATTCTCTTTTTATTTAACTTTGCTTTTAGCCCCTTTTTCTATGCTCTATTCCTTTATTTAGTTAGCTCATGTATGCCTTATGGCATGGTCCATATGCCTTAGCTTATAATATATAAGAGCAGAGGCCTAAACTGGATTCTCCAGTTTAGAGCACTTGTTTATTAGTAATTCTCTTCTTTATGTGAATATCTATTAAGGCTGCTTTCTGGCTTTTGAGTTTGAGTCCCTAATAGAAATCTCTATTATATCAAGCTATATTTGTTGTTGCAAACAAAGATACATATGTAAACAGTATGTCTGAGTTTCAAAATACTTCCATGCATCCTTATTCTCTACTTTTATTATCATATAATCTCTTATAGCCAATTAAAAGACTATTTGTCATGACTTTGGTTGATGTTGAGTGGAGCTGGCAAGAACAAAGGTGGAACATGAGAAAACCAACCCAAAAAGGGCAGATAGAAATAGTGGAGCTTGAAGAAAGATCTTGTTATGTTTTCCTCTTTTCCTTTTTTTTCTCCCTTTCTCTTATTGTAGCTTCTGCTTTTCTTGCACCTTAGGTGCTTTCTTGTTCACTTTCTACTATAGACTCCACTCTTCTTGCACTCTAGCCCTGGCTAGACCACTCTCTTGTTATGCCCTTTGTCTGGGCCTTCTATTCTTTAATTAGCTGACTTATAATCATTCTATCTCTTTCCATTCATTTCCACACAGATACTTCACTCATCATTTGTCAGCATGATTACTCATTCCATCTCCACTTCAACCTTATTAACTGTATTATAAAGTAGCATACTTCCTGTCCCCTCTTTTCTTATGCTACTTCTACCTTGTGATTACCTCACAAGTCCTCACATCTCCACCACTCCTTGTACCTATGTACTTGGAATCCATTGTTTGTGTCCTGGTACTTAACCAAAGGATCATCAGCATCTGATCTTGGCACACTGCTGGGAGTGTAGCTGATACCACTTGGGCACAACACTTTGTTTGTTGCTCTCTCCTTATCTTGAAGCTTATCTTTGGTTTACTTCTTCCACCTCATCCACAGCAAGGTCTATGCCTGTCCCTACCTGGGCCTAGCATAACAAAAGAAGTAGTGTATTCTACTTGTGGCTATCATTGCTATAGTCCACTTCCACCATTTCACCCAAACAACCTTTACTGTTTGATTCCCTCTGGGGTAAGCCTCATGCCTCTACCTCAGACCTCCTTGAATCCACTTTGGAGCCCAAGAACCCCTCTTCTCCAGATTGCCCTTCCACACCTGAAGATGTGCTTGCAGACATCCTTGTCCCCTTTCAAGAAGAAGTACAAGAAAACCATAACCTTGCTTATGAACTTTCTTCTTCCTTACAAATCCCTCAAGCCCAGACACCACCATTTCCTACTCCTGTTCAATGCTGACCTGCATTCACCCTTCCTCAATCCTCTCCTCAACTCTCTTCCTCTGTTGTCATGTCTGGCTCCTCCACCTTCACCACTAAGCCAACTGAACTTTGTCTCAGTGCCCCTGAGCACTTCAATGGTGATAGATCCAAGGCTGAGAACTGGCTGGATACAGTCCAGTTCTATCTTTTTGTCAACAGTGTGGTCTATAGCTCTGATGAAAAGAAGATTGCATTCACCCTTTCATTTATGATCAAAGGGCCAGCACTGTTGTGGGCTGCAATGTACCAGAAAAAGTGTATCTCTAGGATGACTGTCATCATGGGAAAGTTCTCCTATTTCACCTCTAAGTTCCTGAAAGTTTTCCAACAACAGGACATAATTAATGCTGCCATTTACTGGTTGGCAAACACTCAGATAAAGCAGGGAAAGAAGGGTAAATGGATGCCTTCCCTTGCCAAATATACTGCTGAGTTCCAGAATCAAGTTGTCACTGCTAAAATTACTGATGACAACATCCTTATCAGTTACTTTGAAACAGGACTCACATTATACCTTTCTCATTATATTCACAACCTGGATACAATCCCCTCTACTATAACTGAGTGGTACACCAAGGCCACTCACTTCCAAGGAACTATGAAGTGCACCTGCTTTATAGAACAATGGTGAAAGAATCCTTGCACATTTGCCTGGACTTCTATGTCCTCCTCTACTACATCCAAACCAGAGAAAGATCCAAATGCTATGGATGTCAATGCCATAAAGAAAGGTTGCCTAACCAAGGCAGGTAGGGCCTTCTGCATCAAAAACTGACTCTGTTTCAGATGTCAGAAACCCAGTCATATTAACACTGCCTGCTCCAATTTCCCCACTTCTTCTCCCTCTCCCATCACCACCAAGGACATCCCTCATGTCAAGATGGTTTCTGCTGAAGAACCAACAACAAAGATAGAGGAGGTTAGTGATGACAAATCTAATGATGGGGTAGTGAGAGTAGTAGTGAAGAAAGAATGAAAGAAAAAGATGGAAAAGCAGGGTTTTTAAAATGGAGTACCTTCCCTACACAAGGTACTCCCTCCTTCTCTTGTGCACCTGTACTTGTATCTGCTTCAAAGAAGTCAATGAAGATTGCAATTCAAGTTTCCTCCCCCTCTCATGCAAAGAAAGTTGTAGTAACTTGTGCTCTTGTCAATAGCAGAGCACAAATCAACTGTATAGACTAGAACTTCATCAAGAAGAACCAGTTCCCCACTAAGAAACTTGACAAACCAATTGTCATTCAAAACATTGACCACTCTGAAAACAAGAAGGGCAAGATCACTTGAACTTGCAACCTTCTTCTTTATTTTGAACAATCTGTTCTCCCAGTTTCCTGCTATGTTATTGCATGTGGGAAGGAGAACATCATTCTAGGACACCCATGGCTTCAGGCCACAAATCCCACTATTGACTGGATGGCAAACACACTCACCATTCCAGACCCCCCTTCTAATGGCATCATCTATTGCATTAACTCTGTCCACAAACCTCAGTTTGATGGACTCCTTGAAGACATCATCATTCCACACAATGAACTCCTGGTCTGCTATCTGGACTACATCACTCTGGAGCAGTCCATTAATGATTCACTCTATGACTGCCACTCTAGCAGGATTTTAGATTGCTGCTCCTCCTATCTCCCTGAAATCACTGTTGCTTGGCTCACTACATCCACCAAGCTTGCCATTGAGGCCGAAAAGGCCAAACCCAAGATAACCCTTTCCCCTGAATACTCTCAGTTCTTGTTGGTATTCTCCAACACTCTGAAAATACTAAATCACCTTTTACCCTCTTGCCCCTATGATCATGAGATCAATCTGAAGGATATATTTGTCCCAAAGATAGGTAAGGTTTACTCCTTATCCTCCCCAGAGTGACAGGCCATGGAAGCATTCCTTGAAGAGAATCTAGATTTGTCCTTCCAAATTCCCTCAAGCTTCATCCTTCTTCTTTGTTAAGAAAAAGAATGGCAAATTCCACCCCTGTCAGGATTACAGGTATCTTAATGAACATACTGTCCAAGATGCCTACCCTCTTCCCCTCATCTCTGACCTCATTGATAAGCTCTGAGATGCTCAGCTTTTTACTAAGTTTGACATTTGTTGGGGCTATAACAATGTCCATATTCATGATGGACATCAATGGAAAGCTACCTTCATCACATACAAGGGGCTCTTTGAATCCATGGTGATGTTCTTCAGTTTGAATAACTCACCCACCACTTTTCAGTGATTCATGAATGATTTGTTCTGAGATATGATCACTGAGGGATGGCTTGTTATTTATATGGATGACCTCCTTATCTCCTCCCCTGATGCTAATACCCATCAGGAACACACCTCCCATGTTCTCTAATGGATGATGGACCTCGATCTCCATCTCAAACTGGAGAAATGTACCTTTGCTGCTTCCCAAGTTGAATATCTTGGAATGATTGTTCATCCTGGTGAACTTGCCATGAATCCTGTCAAGCTTGCTGGCATCTCCCAATGACCCACTTCTTCTAAAGTCAAGGACATTTATTCTTTTCTTGGCTTCACTAACTTCTATAGGCAATTTATTCCAAACTACTCTACTATTGCCTGTCCTCTTCTCAATCTCGCCAAGAAATCCATGACATGGTCATAATCCCCTGCTGCCCAGAAAGCCTTCAATTCTCTTAAGGCAATCTTCCTATTTCAACCAGTATTGCAGATGCCAGATCTCACTCACCCATTTGCCATTGCCACCAATGCTTCTGCTTATGTGTCTGGTGGTATTCTTCTTCAAACCAACAAGAATGGGGACTGGTACCCCTGTTTTTATCTCTCCCAGACATTCTTTTCTGCAGAACAGAACTATGATATCTATAATTGTGAACTCCTTGTGGTCATTCATGCCCTGAAAGCCTGGAGACAATATCTCCTTGGCTCCTCTACTCCTGTTCAGGTTTTCACTAACCACAAAAACCTAATCTATTTTAAATCTCCTCAGAAGCTCAATTGACAACAAGCTTGCTGGCTTCTTGACATTGCCAACTTTGACCTGCAACTCTCCTATGTTGCAGGTACCTCTCTTGCAGGGCCTGATGCCCTTTCTTGCCACCCTGACCTTTGCCCTAATACTTCCCAGGATAATCAGGAAGTTACTCTTCTTTTGCCCAAACTTTTTGTCAACCTTATTGATGCTAACTTTTCTGCCCACATTAAAGAGCATCAACAAGGTAACCCCCTTTGCCTCTCCATCCTGCAAAAACAGAATGCATCTGCAGATGAGAAATTCCTGTGTTCTCACATCTCCAATTGGAAGGAAATTGATGATTTGCTTACTTACTGCAATTGTGTCTTCATTCCTTCCTCCATTAACCTCTGTTATGCCATTCTTCAATGTTGTCACAATCACCCCTCTGCCAGCTACCCTGGTTACTTAAAAACCCAACAACTTGTCTCTGCTAAGTTCTGGTGGCCTGGTCTTGCCACCTTCATCTGCAACTACATTGCTGGTTGCCCCATTTGCCAACAAAACAAGGCAAATACTCACCCTTCTCATTCTGCTCTCTCTCCCATCCACTCCACTGCCACTCACCCCTTTCAACAGATCTCTTGTGATCTTATCACTGATCTTCCTTCTTTCTCTGACTTTGATGCCTTACTGGTTGTGGTCAACCACAGGCTTATAAAGGAGGTAATTCTTTGCCCCACCAAGAAATCCATTACTGCTGAGGGCATCGCCACCCTCTTTTTCCACAAAGTTTACCTCCAATATGGTCTCTATGACAAGATCATCTCTGATTGAGGCCCCCAGTTTGCCTCAGCCTTTGCTAAGAAGCTTGGGAAACTCCTTAAGTATAATCTATCCCTCTCTACCACATACCATCCTCAATCTGATGGTGAAACTGAATGAGTAAACCAAGAAATTGAGATGTACATCCACATCTACTGCAGCTCCAACCCTACTGGATGGGCTAATTCCATTACCCATGCTGAATTTGTCCACAATTGCTGCCCTCACTCTGTCACTGGGCATTCCCCATTCTATCTCATGATGAGATATGAATCCCATGCTCTTTCCTTTATTATTAATGAATCACTGATACCTGCTGTTGCTGACCACACTAAAGTACTCCTTGTTGCTCACAATAAAGCACTCACTGCACATGATTTAGCCCACCAAACCATGGCATCCCATATTCACTCCATCTTTTCCCCATTTGCCAAAGGAGATAAGGTGTGGTTAGAAGCCTACAATTTGAAATGGGCTATTGTTTACCCAAAACTCTCTTCAAAACAGGAAGGACCCTTTACCATCATGGAAGTCCTTTTCCCAATCACTTATCACCTCCACCTTCCATTCACATGAAAGATTTATCCCATTTTCCATGTGTTATTATTATTGCCCTATCACAAAAACAACATTCACAAAAAGAACTTCCCCACTCCACCTCCAGACCTTATTGAAGGTGAGGAGGAATATGAATTGGAGTAAATATTAAAACATTGAGGTCCCCTGGGTAACCATCAGTTTCTGATCTGATGGAAAGGGTACTTGGCAGAAAATAATTCCTGGGAACTGGAATGGAACTTGAAACATTCCCAGTCCACTTTGGATGAGTATAAACTCCTCCACCCTCACCATTTCCCCCCATCTGCTCCTCTTCCTCCTTACCCCACCAAGAAAACCAACCACTGCTCTAAGTAACATCAATGGCCTTTATCATTGACCAAGGCTTTCATTCCTGTAACACATCTCTTGACACCCCACCAGTGTCCATGTTACAGCTTCCCACTGAGGAAGCTTCTGTTGAGCCCTCTCTTATCTCATCTCCATCTTCTCTCTCAGATACTTACTTCACTTCACCCCTCTCTGCACTTATGTCTGAGCTTTCTTCTGAGGATTTTGTAGCCTCACCCCCTGCTATCTCCATAGGCCAGCTGTTATTGCTCCCATCCCTGTCCCTCCTTCTGCCATTGACACCATGTTCACTGGTATCCTTAGCATTGATCTCCCACTCTTAGCCCATGCCCTTTATTATGGCACCCCATTGCCTGACTACTCCCACCAGGTCATGACCTACATTATGGACTCATGTCTTGCAGTCCCCATTGGATTCCACCTTGACATGTTTTCACCTCTCTGGCTCATTTACCAAATCTATATGCAGCTCCTCTGTTTTTCCCTTTTGGCCTCAGCCCTTACTCATATTCCTTATGCCCACATCTCTCTTGCCCAAGCTTTTATCACTTCCATTCACTGGGAACTTCTATCCAACATCAAAACCCTTGCCTATCAGATAAAAATGGGCAAATTCCTCACTGACTTAGATTAGTACATGCATGAGCTAGCTGCTGCTAGAGGCTATATCCCTACTATCCCCTCTGCATCCCTCTCTCCTCTTGATAATGACAAGCTTGCTGCTCTTGAATAAGCTAAAGCCTGGTGGACCAGCCTTCATGGCAATGGTCAACTCCCCCCTTCTTACCCTTGCTTTTGTGAGGCATGCTTTCACTGCCACTGCCTGGAACATATCTGCATCAACTGTCCCTTGTATCAATGCCTCTACTGTCTCCACTGGCACCCTGGACATATCCAGGCTTGTTTCCCTGCTCAGCACCATGTTACTGAGCCCCTTGTCTCATCCTTCTCCTTCTCCTCTTGTGGTTCCTCCCACACCTCCTCTTGTGGTTTGTTCTGCTCCTCTTGCTGCTCACATGGATCTTGCCACTCCCAGGGTTCCTATCACCACCCTCCTGCAGCTTTGTTACCCCCTCTGCCTTCTTATCACACCAATGATGACTTCTGTGATGATGTCATTGATGAGGTTGGCTGGGCCAACATCACTGGCTCCCCTGGACCCTCCTATGATGCCTTTTAAGGTATCATGAGTCTTTCACCCCTAGTAGGGTGGTAATGTTATGTTTTCCTCTTTTCCTTTCTCTTTCTCCCTTTCTCTCATCATAGCTTCTGCTCTTCTCACACCTTAGATGCATTCTTGTTCACTTTCTACTATAGATTCCGCTCTTTTTGCACTCTAGCCCTGGCTAGACCACTCTCTTGTTATGCCCTTTGCCCAGGCCTTCTATTCTTTAATTAGCTGACTCATAATTGTTCTATCTCTTTCCATTCATTTCCACATGAATACTTTACTCATTATTCATCAGCATGATTACTCATTCCATCTCCACTTCAACCTTATTAACTGTATTATAAAGTAGTGTACTTCCTGTCCCCTTTTTCCTTATGCTACTTCTACCTTGCAATCACCTCACAAGTCCTTGCATCTCCACTGCTCCTTGTATCTATGTACTTGGAATCCATTGTTTGTGTCCTGGCACTTAACTAGAGGATCATCAGCATCTGATCTTGGCACACCTCTGGGAGTGTAGCTGGTACCACTTGGGTATAACACTTCATTTGTCACTTTCTCCTCATCTTGAAGCTTACCTTTGGTTTACTTCTTCCACCTTGTCCACAGCAAGGTCTACACCTGTCCCTACCCAGGCCTAGTGTAACAGATCTCATAGATCAAGAGAGCTAGCTTGGAGAAATATCAGACCAAAGAAGGCTAATATTACAAGTGCTCAAGTCTAAGGACTTGAGATACCTGGAAATTCTATCATATCTATGGTAAACAATCCACAACAACTATAGTAAGATAAACACCAATATAGAAGTAATTAAAATAGAAAAAGAGGCTAAAGATATG
Organism: Pulveroboletus cf. rosaemariae; assembly: GCA_038089275.1. Classification (NCBI taxonomy): domain Eukaryota; kingdom Fungi; phylum Basidiomycota; class Agaricomycetes; order Boletales; family Boletaceae; genus Pulveroboletus; species Pulveroboletus cf. rosaemariae. The sequence continues at coordinate 37,112 of JBBPKN010000323.1, forward strand.
AAAACTATAATACTATTATTCTTGCTTAACTTGATGCTGGCCATTCAGCTCATATTATTATTACCCAGCTTGATGTTGGATGTGCTACTATATCAAGGGTATCTTCCCAAGAGTGCCCAGATTTTCAAAAGACCACTGGTGATAGTTCATTCAAGTTTTCTTCTACCAATATTTACCATGCTATTCATTTCATTTTCTCTGGTAGAGCAAAGAATGCTGTTTAAGTGACAAAAGCACTCTTTGATCTCATCAATTAATTCCTTTACCCCAATACTATTCACTGGCACTTGAAAAAAAGTGGCATAAAAGCTGTTTTCAAGCTAAAATAACCTTTTTTTTTATTAAAATATTATAAAGTCTAATTAGACATTGCATATGCTTATAAGAACTGGACTATAAAGGATTGAAAGAAGATAATATGGTTTAATAAGATCAAAATCAATTATTTGAGGTTAAATAAAAAGAAATGGGTATGAAAAAAGCTAGATAAGTATTATAAACAGATAGTTTGCATATACAAGAGTCACATGACAAGCATGTGACTGTGAGACTTCTATGCCATATTGAGCATAACCCTAGGCTATGGTTAGTTTTATTAGAGTATTTCTTGACTAAAGGATTAGCATAGAATTAGTCAGCAAGATCTCAGATAATGGTATTTTCTGATCTAATCTAGATAACATCTGATCTTGAATTTTAGATCTAGATCTAGATTGATGGATCTGATCTGTGGCAGAGATTCAAATGGGATTTCCTTGGCTTTAAGGCTAAGATACTATATTAATATTCATTAACTCTAAAGTTTTCCTTTTTATTCTTAGACTTCTCTTCCATTTCATTCCTTGATATGCATGGCTCCTTAGTCATATCCTTTACCCTTATCCTATGTTCAGTTACCATATTTGTATTTATTCCTAAGAGGCTTGGTGGTCTGTGCACTGCCCCTAGATAGTATAAATAGATTGTTTATGTAGCTTTTAGCTTCCCAGCTTTGAGCACTTGTTTGTTTAGCCATCTAGATATCTTAATAAGCATTCAGTGTTTTATTCTATGCTTCTCAGGCCTAGCTACCCTGGGTACCCCTTCATTTCTTAAGTTCTATTCTATCTAGGGTATACATCTATTATCTTATCCTTTACTTAACTTTGAATCCAACTTTAAGTCCAGCATAATCTCAAGGGAGTTTGGGTTAGAATTAGGCATATTCTATCCATTAAGCTAGTCTGTAACAGTAAGAGGCTTAGTAATAGGCTAGTGGAGAGTACCATTAAGCATAATAAAGGCTCTGTAATGAATTGGGACTATATAACTTAGAAGAGAATTGACTATGCTACTAAGATAGATAATAAAATAGATAATGATTTTTACCTTCAAATTTTGAAGGATAAACTGCTAGAAACCATGTAGTATCATGATTTCAATTCTTCTAATACTATTTTTCTGAAGCACAACCTTCTTGGTGCTATTAAAAACTATATCCTTGTTACTGCATAAATGGAATTCTTATTGCTAGAAGCAGAGGTCAGGTTCAAGTGCATTAATGGAGCTTGATTCTGACAGGGAGCATAAACTCCAGAGGCTTTCAGAAAGGTTCAGAGATTTCTGGAGAAGGGTTAAGAAGGTCTTTGTTGGTCAAATAGAACTTGGCTTCATCTTATGTGATATACTCTTGCATAGCTCAGTATTCCAGTTTATGGGAGGGTCAGAGATAGAGGAGAGAGCAGTTTCAGTGCTCAATATAAGGGACAGGTGAGACAAGGAGCATCAAGTCTCATTATAATAAAAGTGAATCCTTAGGATTTTCTTAGAGAGGTTATTTAGGCCTGGAGAAATTCCAGAGTTAACCAGAGGGTCAGAGAGTGAGCTAAGTAGCTCAGTCAAAGTGAGGATAAGGTTAAAATGAGGATTTTTTTTGTCAATATTCAAACTAAGGTACAGAATACAGAACTACTGTTATGCTCTGAGGATCTGGGCATCAACAATCATTTAAAACCTTAAGGAGAGCTTTTTTTGTGAGAAATACTTGATGAATTAAGAAATAAGTAATTGTCAACTCAAGGCTAAGAAGAGAGTATGGTGAAGGGTCCAGATACCTATAGGGGCAAAATACCCAAGTGCTCAAGACTGGTAATTATGAGCATATATGGGATTCTTTATATATGTTTTAGTAATGTGCACAGATCAAGAACTCTAATAGGAGAATTTCTATAGATTCTATATGGGAATTGAAAGAAAAAGAAGTATCTATAAAAATAACCAATGGCTAAAAAGAAGCAGTGCTTTTAAAAGGAAGATAAAAAGAAGCATAATAGAAATTAACATAAGATTAGAAGATATAAGATTAATCCTATATCTAGAGTTTAAACTCTATTTAGTGACTTATCTCATATCCTGATAAGATAAAGATTAGATAACCACAGGTTAAAGATAAGATAAGATTACTTGATCAAAAAATGAAAATTTATATTATAACAACTACTGTACTTATATTTTAAAGGAGCAGATTATCTAAAGAAGGAAAGAAGATATGAAAGAAGTTGTCTTGGAAGTAAAGGCAGGTGCTAATGCAATCTAAATATAAATGGAGATGTCAGAGAAGATAATGTCAAGTAGTGTCAGACTGAAACTAAAAAATAGCAGAAAGAGACAAGAAGGAACAAGGAATAGGAACAGTAACTAAGGGCAGGGTAAAATATGGAGTTGTGACAGAGTTTTCCAGAGAAAATAAAGTGAAAACTAATATACTATATAACTGTGAATAGAAACAGAGCTAGAGTCAGAATTAGGGTGGAAAGGAAATAAAGAACCAAAGGAGCCTGTACTGATAACCAGGCAAGAGAAATATAAGTGTAGCTGGAGTAATATGGAATAGTAGTAAAGGGTCAAAAGGACCTATACTAATAACTAGATAAGTATAGTGATAAGCACTGAATATAAAGACTAGGTGTAAGCTGGGTCAGAATTGAGTTAGAGTTATGGAATATAACAGGTGCACTTTAAATCTAGAACCTAAAAGAAAGAAGAAAAAGGAGAGTGTTTTAATTCTAATCCTAGAATGGATATCTGTTCTGCTATCTGCAGGCTTTTATGGCTAGTGGCCCTAACTAGGCAAGGAAAAAAAATAAGCCTTTACAAGGATGTAAAAGAATAAGACCTCATCCAGGCCTTGGTAGTGTTTCAAGAGATCACTTGTGAAAGTCTAACCTAGGGCTCAAGTAACTAAAACTAGGGAACTAGTTCTAGCTACCTCTGCCCCTTATATATTGCCAAAGGAGATTGCTTACTAAGTATATGTGCTATCTAAAAGGAAAATACCCTGAACTCTAATAGATAAGAGAGAATAAAAGCATGAGGCAGATATTAAAGTGTTATGGTCTTGACTAGATGTTACAGTGGCAATATGGCACACTGTGTAGATGAGCCTAAAACCTATCCTGGTATGGCCTTGGGGTAATGCCAATGTCAATGTCAGTTTCAATATGAAGAATAAAAGGTGAATGAATAAATGTCTAACTCTAGATAAGGTATAGGACTTGGAAGAGGGAAGTACTCAGGATAGCTAGGTCTAAGGAGTAAAGTCTAAACACTGGATGCTTATTGAGATGCCTAGATGGCTAAACAAACAAGAGCTACATGAACAGCCTATTTATACTATCCAGGGTGATGTGTTATGGATCCTGACTAAACCAAGAGGGAACAACCTTGGGGGATGCCTGTACTGAAGGAAACAAAGGAGTGGCAGCCTAGCAAGCACAAGAGAACAAGGGAACAAGGGAACAAGGGAACAAGGGAACAAGTGCTCTAGACTGGAAAACCAATCTATACCCTTGCCCTTTCTTATATATTGCTATCTACTGTGCATGAACCAGGCCATGAGAAGTACATGAGGTAGCTAGTATACAGAGAACAAGGCTAAATAAGGAAATAGGGCAAAGGGAAACTAAATAGGAATCAATGGCAGATAAGAAGTAAAGAGTAAAAGGAAAGCAAGATAGCAATGAGATATGACATCAGAGAACTAGGCCATAACATCATAAAAGGATATGCTATAATAAAATGAAAGATCTAGGCCAGGCTAGACCAGAATACATGGCATAAAACCATAATAAGATAGAAGAAGATAAGATGAGGTAAATGAGATAAGATGAGATAAGATAAGAAGAAAGAAGCAAAAGAGGCTAAAAAGATCTAAATAGAAAAGAGGACTTAGCTTAGGGTAAAAATGAAAAATAACCCTTAGCTAAGTAGTGTCAGTGCATAATATGATGTATAGACCACCAAGTGTACCAGGGATAAATATTAAAGAGGTAACTGGGCATAGGGCAAGGGTAGAGGATATGACTAAGTAGCCATGTGTATCAAGGGTCTAAATGGAAGAGAAGTAATAGAATAGAAGGAAAGACTACAGGGTTAATGAATTTGAAGACAGTACCTTGGCCTTGAGGCTAAGAAGATCTTATCTAGATCTCTGCCACAGATTAGATCCATTAATCTAGATCCAGATCTAAGATTCAAGATCAGATATTATCTAGATATGATTGGAAGATACCATCATCTGAGATCTTGCTGACTAATCTTGTGCTAACCCTTTAGTTAAGAAATACTCTGATAGAACTAACCATAGTCTAGAGTTTGACTTAACCTGGCATAGAAGTCTCATGATCACATGATGAACATGTAACTCTTGTGCATCTGAACTGTTTGTTCATAACACTAGACAATAAGAGCAGCAAGAAGAAAGACAAGGGCAGAACACTGCACTAATCCCTAAATCAGGCCAAACAAGAGTAGAATAAGTGACATAAAATGCTGGAGATGAGATTTCACCACAAGAAGCTAAGAAAGGCTGTTCTTACAAGTGGTCAAGTTTAAAGAAGACTTGAGCTACCTGGAATTATAACTGCTATACATAAGCTAATACAAAATAGCTATATTAGAGTAAACTACAATACTAAAGGTAGTCAAGAATAGAAAAAAGGAGACTAAACCTGAAGCAGGGGCCTTTAGAATAGCTTATAGAAGGAGTTGGCAAATAAATAGGCTAGAGGTTTTGAAAACTGTAACATAAAAAGTGCTAGCAAAGAGCAGATGCAGATAAGGGAGAATAAAAGTATTATAATGCACTTTTTCAATTTTTACTTTTTTGGCACTTTTAACTCACTACTGTAGCTCTTCACATTGTCACATCATGTGACCATTTCACATCTTCACACTTTCACCTTTTTACATTTCACCTCTTTACTTCTTTACATGTTATAGATCTAGAGCATTCTAGACTCTGCTGTTATACCTTATTGTTTCTTCATGTAATTCTAGGACCCTGCTCTTCTTTTGCTATTGGTTTGATTACTGTACATTATTTAGGGCCAGCACCATTTACATGGTCTGTGCACATACTATAACAATATAAAAGGAGGTTGGCTCAAGTCTGGGTTTTTCCAGTCTTGCACACTTGAACCTTTCAGTTCTACAAGTCCCTTGGCTCTTATATTTCCTTTACTCTTGCCTGGTTATTGTGACTCTAGTTCAAAGTCACTACTCAGGATTAGGAAGCACATACCAAGGATAGGTGTTAGTTTAGGTCAATGCATCAGCAGCTGCATTTCACTTGCACAAGACTCTTCTACTTGGTCTGTGCAGAAAAAGGATTAGGAAACAAGATCACATTAGTTTTATGCCCATCAGATGTGCTTATCCCTGGGGGCATGAGGAAGAACTAAAGAATCTTATCAACAAGGCTATACTAGGATTTTCAGATGATGAATTAGGAAGACAATCATTTCAAAGGAGGTTTGATAATTTTGACAGGCAAACAGGACTTGATTTCCAGGCATTCAAGGCCAGAGATAGGAAGGTAGCTTCCAACAAAACCTTACATTTACTTTGCCCCTCTACAGTCATTAGGAAACCCAGAGGACTTCATTCCATCTGCATACCCTCTTGCATCCTTCAGCCTCTAAGCAAATATGTCCACATCAAGAGAGTATGAAGAGTCAGAGGAGGAAAGACAGGTAGAGGTACCTAAGTTGAGCCTGTCCATCAAGGAACCAGTCCATGAGTTCCCCAGAACTTTAACCCAGGACCTGCAGAGACAGAGTGACAGTGGGTGATCAGGAACTCTCTTCCAGCTGGATCTGTTATTACATTCAAGGTCTAGAATGGAAGAAGAAAGGGTAGTGGAGTTGAAGAAAGTAAACGGATATGGGAGAAAGGTGGCTGATCTGGGGACATGGAATGAAGATCAAAAGAAGTGGAGACTATGGTGGGCAAAGATGAGAGTCTGGGAATCTTCCATTGAATGGAAAGATAATCAGATAAGGATGTTAGCTTTTCTTTCTAGGATGGAGGGAAAGGCAGAAGAATATGTGCAGCTAACTCTTGAAGGCTGCTTAGATCAGGGCCTCTGGCCCTCCAAGGACAAACTGTTTGCCAACATCAAAGAATACTTTCACATTGACAAGCTGGCATATGAGGCCCTCAAATGGTTGAAAGGTCTAAGGCATACAGGGAAGATAGATGAGTATCTTCAAGAATTTATGGTGTTGAGGAAGGATGTGGAGATCTTGGATAAGCATGTGATGAAGCTGTTCTGAGAGCAAGTACAATATCAAGTCTATTAGCAAGCAATGCTGTAAGGGCTCAAAGAAACACTCAAGAAGCTAATGAATCAATTTCAGATCATTGACAGAGCCTACAAAAGGATGGCTGTTGAGCATTCCACTCCAGTATCTAGATACTTGAATCCAAGAGGTCCCTCTCCTCATTCTTCCCCCTTTCCCCCTCCAATCCCTCTAACCAGTATCAATCCAGGCCTCAATGGCAACCCCTGGCTTGCTTTACAGCACAAGGAACTTAGCTGGGCAAAAGAGCCCCAATGGAGGTAGATGTGATGTGCTTGGAAAAAGAATGTTTCAAATGCCATAAGTGGGGGCATTTGATAAAGGACTGCAGGTCTAATCTCCCATTCACTTTTCCCTCTAATTTTAATCCATGATAAACATAGGCTGGCACCCTGGCAGATAATAGGGCCACATTCTGAAGGCAAGTAGTAATCTTCAGTGATTTCAAACAGGTACAGGGCCAGTCTAATGTATACAAGGCCCCAATGGTGAATATAAGGGTATTGGCAGCAGAAGCTGCAAACAAAAAGGACAAAGGGATAGAAGAAATCCCTGAAACTAGTATGTATGGAGAAGCTGCTTGGGCATACTGGCTGGACAAGTTCCAGACTGAGCAAAAGCATTTAAAATAAATCAGACTTCAATCAATTGAGATAATCAAAGTCTTTTCTCTTTTCCTTCTTTTTCTGGAGCTTCTTTATTTAACACTTGTAACATGACACAGAATATATTTTTTTCAAAAGCCTTTAAGGGGTCTTGAATGAGCTTGGCTGGGGGCAATTCACCAGTACTTAATTCCTCAGAAAAAATAAAAGAAAAAAGTATTAACTTAGTTATCATATGAAGCTCACCTTTAACAGATATTTATAAAAACCTCAAAATACTAACAAACTGTGATGAATTTTTATTAGAAATACAAGTAAAAGGAATTTGCAATGAATAGTGGAATAAATGTGGAACAATTCATGCACTCCTTGACTCAGGAGCAGTAGTAACATTTGTGAACACTAATTTTGTCAAAAGACATCAATTGACAGAAATACCTCTCAAACAAAAGGTAGAGATTTATAACACAGATGGAAATAAAGGATTAGAAGGTATCATTCAAAATAAAATCCTTCTACAGATAAGTTTCACAGATATAAATGGGCAGTGTCAAGAGGAAGTCATTCCAGCTCTTGTATCCACAATAGAAAAAATGGATTTAATCATCAGGTATGATTGGTTTAAAAGGAATAATCTGATTATAGATTGATGCAAGAAAACCATTTCCATTCCAAAACCTATGCAATTTTGACAGATTACTGCAGAGGAACCTGATTTGGCAGAACAGGTACCCAAGGAATTTCATAAATTTCTGAATACTTTCTCCCAGAAGAAATCAGAAAGAATGCCAACAAGGAAACCATGGGATCATGCAGTAGATCTAAAAGAAGGATTTATACTGAAAAAAGGCCAAGTAATTCCCTTATCTGATACTGAAATGACAGAAGTTAGGGAGTTTATTAACAAGGAAATGGCAAAAGGGTATATTAGACCCTCCAAGTTACCTGTTATAAAGTTGTGACATACTCCAGAGATACTCCAGATAACTCTGGAGTGGATGGGGCTTGGCTTCACCTTATGTGGTGTGCCCTTATGCTAGTACCAGATGCTTCAATTTACAGAGGGGTCAGAAATCCAGGGGTTCAGGATAGGCCATAGAGCTTTTTCCAACAAGAGGTACAACATTAAGTCATGGAGTGAGTTGTGAGACTTAGGGTAGAGCATGATATCAAGTTGTAAGGCAGAAGAGATCTAAGGGGATTGTAATGTCATTATGGTTGATATTCAAACTGAGGTACAAGATACAGAGCTACAGTACTTATATCTCAGGGAGGCAGATTATCTAAGGAGGAAATGGAGATATGAAAGGAGTTGTCTCATAAGTGAAGCAGGTGCCAATGCATCCTGGATATGAATGGAGATGTCAGAGGAGACAACATTGAATAATGTCAAACTGAAACTAAATGATGACAGGGAGAAGTGAGGCACAAAGAAACAGGAACAGGAAGTGAGATTGGAGGAGCTATGGAGTTATATCAGAATGGTATGGAGTTAGCATAGGTAAAGTTGTAATCAATCATTAGGTAGGAAAAGATGGAGGTAAAGGGAACTAGGAAATATGCAGCTTAAAGCATGAAAGCAACTGGAGTTGCACTGGAGACATAGTGGAGTTGACTCATTGGCATGGAATATGACATCACCTCAAACATCACCTGTTTTCTTCATTGGTAAGAAAAATGGAGGAAAACAAATGGTCATTGATTATAGGTATTTGAATGAGTGGACTGTCAAGAATTCCTATCCACTTCCTCTTATTTCCACTCTCATTGATCTATTAAAAGGATCAGATTTGTTTACAACTCTAGATCTCAGATGGGGCTATAACAACATTAGACTCTGACAAGGTGATGAATGAAAAGGGGCATTTACCACACCTATAGGGGCTTATGAACCCCTGGTAATGTATTTTGGCATGTGTAATAGCCCTGGCACATTCCAAATGATGGTTAATGATATTTTTCACAATCTTTGGGATTTTGTGATGGTATATATTGACAATATTATTATTTTCACCAAAAACAAATCTAAGCAGGAACATGCACAACTGGTTGCTCAAGTTCTTCAGTGACTTCAAGAGCATGATTTGTTTCTCAAACTCTCTAAATGCCACTTTATGCAAGAAAAAGTGGATTACCTAGGGATGGTCATCTTTAAAGATGGAGTCAAGATGCAAATGAACAAGGTGCAGGCAATTCAGAATTGGCCTCAACCCTGCATCCTCAAGCATGTTCAAGCATTTCTGGGTTTGGCTAATTATTATTGACATTTTATATAAGAGTTTGCTAATATTGCCAGATCACTTAATGATTTAACTAGAAAAGATATGGTTTTTTCTTGGGATGGGCCTCAACAAAAGGCCTTTGTTACACTAAAAAATATTATGAGCACCACTCTCTTTTTAGTCTATCCAGATTTATCAAAGCCTGTTAAAGTCAAAATGGATGCATCCAACATTGCCACAGAGGCCATTCTCTCTTATTTAGTTAATGGTCACTGGTGTCTGGCCATCTATTTATCCCATTCCCTGCCCCTGCTAAAAAGAATTATCCTATTTATAACAAGGAACTGCTGGCAGTCATCAGAGCTTTAAAAGAATAGTGCCACTTACTTATTGATCATTCAGATTTTGAAATCTGGACTAATCATCAAGCATTGGAACACTGGAGAAAGCCACAAGATCTCTCCTCTTGTCAGGCTTGCTGGGTTGAACTTCTTATGGAGTATCAATTTAGTATTGTTTATAAACCTGGTACTTCCAATGGTTGGGCAGATGCTTTCTCTTGTCACTTTGATTATGGCAACATTCTAAAGGAGCCTAATAAACAAGTTGTGGTTTTCCCCCCCAACTTTTTTCCCACCCTCCCATCCTGTGGACTTTCTCTTATGAATACCTTTTTATTGGACATTATTGCTACTACCAGACCTCTTCTTGAAGATAATTTACCTGGCCTATGTTATAATGCAGATGATGGATATTTAATGCATCAAGAAACAAATACTATATTCATTTCAAAAGAATTATGAATGGAAGCATTAAAGCTATGTCATGATTCTCCTATTGCAGGGCATGGAGGACAAAGAAGGACTTTACATTTATTAAAATGTTTCTTTTATTGGCCAAATCAGGCACAGGACACTATAAATTATATCAAGACCTGTCAAGCATGCATCCTTATGAAGGGTTTGCAAAAAGCACCTGCAGGCAAACTTTTACCATTACCTATTCCCTCTAAACCATGGACAGACATTTCTACTGATTTTATCACTGGGCTTCCAAAGTCCAAAGGCTTTGATGCTATCCTAGTGGTAGTTGATAGG
>JBBPKN010000324.1:0-20526 GCA_038089275.1 Pulveroboletus cf. rosaemariae
GCTGTGGCTGTGGCGGTGGAGACGTGGCTCAGATGAGCGTGTGAGGGCGTAGATTTCGGATTCATCAGCAATGGCGCTGCCCGCAGCTGTTCTGTACTTTTTTTTTTCTTGTTTCGTGAACGGACGCTGACGAGGCAGGATCGTTCGTCCAGGTGGGTGGGCACATACACTTGACACGGCCGCTCGTGTGGCGTTGTCGTCGTTATCGCGCACGACTGCCGCAGAGCACCAACATATGCGGAACCAGATTGATGGCATGCGTGGCATCATTCGCCCAAGACAGGATGGCCAGACATCCGGCCAGAAGTGGCGCAAGTCCACCCTAGTCACATTCATCTATATTAAGAAGACTCACATGGAGAAGCAGATAGCAGGCGAGAATACACAACAGCGAGGGCCGACCCCGGGAGTATAGAAGCCCTTTTGCATGTCGTGCTGGTACTATATACCAGGCAGACGACAAGCGTGCGTGAGTCCTTGTTTCTCTCTTTTTTCTTTGCTCTTGGCCGATAGCGAATTAGCGCCCCAACGGTCATGTGTGCGGCGCAGGTCGTGTGACGGCAAATCTAGGGCCCATGTCGTGTGAGCATATCACACGCGTCTGATTGGATCATAAAAGACGCCCTTGGGGAGGATGGGGTGCACTTGCTGGCACGCACCCCCCCACCGTTATCACCCTCTCTGCTCCTAGCGAGCGTTCCCGACACTAAATGATCTCTAGTCAAGCAAAATCAATGGATGTTGTCGACCCGGGCATACTCTCGCGTCTCCGGACATTCTTTGGTGTCTTGGGTGGTCTCTATGTCCTCGCTGCACTACTCCTGATGGATCCCTTTGTCCAATCCCAGTGAGCAGAGTTCATAGCTTTGCTTTAGGTCAGCTAGATAGCTCATGCTGGCGTCACGGTCGACAGTATCATATATCTAAACGCGTTCAAGTTTCCATTGAAAGCACAGTTTGACGTCCCAGAACGATACGGTTTGGCACGTACGCAGCGGTCTCTATTCAGATGATAGTCCGCTGACGCTGCATGTGCGTAGCCGGAAAGACCCTCAACGTCAAGATCACCACTCCGGATAACCATACCCTCGGGGCGTGGTTCGTTCTTTCCGATCATCATTATCACTCATTGCCATTCCCTCCCTCATCTTCTGCTGCAGAGGCGCATCTCTCGGAAGCACTCCGGTCACGCCCCACTGTGCTATTCTTCCATGGAAGCGCTGCCACCCGTGCACTTGGCGTGCGCGTCCAGCAATATAGCGACTTTACATCAAGACTGCAGAGCAATGTACTAGCCATCGACTACCGTGGGTTCGCCGACAGTGAAGGTACTCCTAGCGAGCGTGGTCTGGCAACAGATGCGCGTGCCGCCTTTGACTGGTTGGTCTCCAGCGGTGCGGAACCAAAGGATATCCTTATTGTGGCGCACAGCCTGGGCACCGCCGTTGCGTCGTCCCTCGCCGTGTCCCTTTCTGAAGAAACCATCCGATTCAGGGGGCTTGTGCTGATGTCTCCATTCACGTCCATGTATACTCTTGTGGATACTTACCGTGTCTTCTGCCTATTTCCGGTCGTACGACCGCTGACCATAGTACCCCGTGCCGCTGGTGAGTGTATGTATTGGACACGGGCTCAGAAATTGATTCTCTGCAGAGCTCTACAAGACGTTCCTTCAGCACCGGTTCGACACGCTGTCGATCATTACGGTGAGACTCTCTCGTTCCTCGCCGTGTCGAATGGACCGTTATAATACGTGACAGAGAGTCAAAGTACCGGTATTGATAGCACACGCCGAAAATGACTGGGATATCTCGCACACCCACTCAGACGCACTCTTTGATGCGCTCATAGATCCTTTTCTGCCCTCCGTAGACCCGCCTCCATTCGATGCAAGGACGTGGTCAGAGGCGCAGTGGAACACGTACCAGACGCAGATGGGAATAAAGCAGGAAGCACGCGACGCGCTGTTGAACCGGACGGACATGCCCCATTTTGGCGTGATGAACACGTTCTTGGCGTCTGGCGAGACGTTTGCGCTATTGAAAACCATGAAGGGGTCGCATGATGAGATTGGGACCCTGCAAGGTACTCAGGCGGTCATACGGGAGCTGTTTTCGTTGGCTTGACTCCCTTCCCCTCTTCTGTGGTTGTTTTGGGAGATCTGGATGGGTGGCCATATGCTGCAAGAGCGAGTTCTCTCTGTTCACGTGTAGCTATATACGACGTCATTTTACCGACGTGCTTGCGTTGGGTGTTCGAGTTCGTACGGGATCTGGTTTTGTATTTTATCTACCCACCCAATACATGCATGCTTGCCCTTTTTTTTTTTTTGCACTTTTCGAGATGCGCAGACGTTGGACGGTGGTACGCTCTTCTTTTGGACGAGGGTTTTCATACCATAGCAACGATACACAGAAGGACAGGCATCTCCCAGTCCGAGGTGAGATGGTCTTGCACCCGCGCCATATGAACAGGTCCACGTTTTGAAGCAGGCGTCTTGGCGATCACCCAATCAAGTGTTGTGAGGGCGTATGGATGAGGGGCGGGGGGCACACCGTGTGCGTAGTGATCCAGTGACACCAACGTGCTGAGTCGGAACGGACGCCGACAAAGTGGTGTCGCGTGTGATCACTCTGTTGCATCTTTGCCCCTCTCTCCCCTACCCCTTCACGATTGTGGAACCGTTCGATATTCGACATCGCTTGCTTGCATTAAGTGACAACCCGTCCCTCCCAATACTGAAGAGAAGACAATGGTGACAGCCTAACCTTTGTACGTAACGATGCGGTGGTAGAGACGTCAGTATTGATGTCTCCACCTAGTACACCAGTCAGGACGTGGTGGCTGCCTAGACTAATCTAGTCGAAGACATTAGCGTCGCCAGTGCAGTGAGTATATCCCCGAGTTACTAGTGGTCACCGCGTTCGCGAACGTAATCACACCAAAGCTGGCAAGTTTTGGCAGGCACAAGGCTAGTAGTATAGTCACTCCAAAGTGTTACGGACGGAAAGATCGACACCTGCGACTTCCCATTGGATAGCAGTCTCGTTGTCCATCCCTGCAGTGTACGGACGTGCCGACAGAGTGCTTTACATCTCTAGCAGAGAAACTAATATCAAGACTGTAAATCCTTGGACCCTGTGGGAAGCGACAACTGCGAAAAGAATCGTGAGACGAGTGCAAATACGTGCCACAGTGCCATCCTACCACCATATTAAGGGTCGACCGCTCTCAACGGCAAAAATAATGCGGACCTGGAACAGAACGCCTGGATAATTGGCACCGTCAGTGCTAGCCCGGACAGCGGCAACATCCCCGTTCTTTGAGATCCTAGTTACATTGCTAAACACTCCCTGTTAAAACGAGATCGTGTGCAACTACAGGCCAGGGAGATGCGACAGACATTATTGTTCCCAGTCAAGATAGCGCCGACCGAGTTTGGGCTGGTTGTTGGTCATAAGAGCAGACGGCGGTAGACGGCGAACGACCTGCGCTACTACCTCGGCTGACGACAGCGATAGAGATCTAAATGTGTCCGACGGCCACGCGTCACTCACGCCATGACCCCGAAGATAAACACTATTCTCCTGAGAAACAGGACAACAGGTTTTCCATGCATTGCTGCTTATAATGCACGGCGAGACATGTAGAGCGAATCGCTCAGAACTATGTCCCCAAGGAGATGATGTAGCCCTGGGTCCTAGGGATGTAATGGGTGGCCCGGAGTACAGTCAAGTACGCGGCCGCTCATGTGTCGTGTTACTCCCACGACTTTCTGTGCTTGTTCTCGTACTTTCTGATGAAGGATGCTTATCGCCCCAACTTGACAGTAAGCCTACCACCAGCTGGGAAAGGTGAAAATGCCTCACAGTGAGGACGGAATAGTCCACCGAGTCAAAATGACCTTCCAATTGCCGGTCGGCCCGTCGTCCTTTCGACAATTCCACGAGTGGGATGTCCATGGTATTTTCCTTATGAGGTGCAGGTGCGATGGGTGTGTTGAGCAACAGCGTGATAGTTGCATTCACGGAGGAGAACATTGTCGGATTTTCAGAGTCGGTTTACACTGCGGGTGACTGGCCAAGACTATGCACGTGACACTCATCCACCTCAAGGCGTACGGCTGAGCGGTTCCAGCATCCCACCACACGTCTAGCATATGAAACATCTCTTCGATTACTTGTCCATCACCTCGCCACACTCCCATCCTTATCTCAACGTCTTTCCGTCTCCTATCAAGGCAGTCGAGCTTCTAGAACAGGGTCGGGGTGTCTTTTGGAGCCAACTCACCCGTCTCCGTTCTCCACTTGACGATGCCACTGCGTCTGACTTTGCTCATTCAGAAGGTGCTTGATTCACCTGGTGCAGGTCAGCATGATCCTGTGTGCAATCTCAATGTGGAATCAGAAAGAGTCGTGACCAACTTCCCGGTCTCTCGTGCTCCCTTCTTCCCTCACTCTTCCTTGATCTCCAACAGGCAGCCCACGAGGGACCTGTCATCATTGTGAATGCAAGCCAGTATACCTGTGATGTTCTGGTTATCTTAGTTGACCAGGATCCTGTTCATATTCCATTATCGATCACAGTGGAAGATGTTCGAGAGCTATCATCAAACTTCCGTGCCCTGATTGTTCGTGCAAAGTCGATGGACGTGACGAGATATCTCTGCCTTACCCTGCGGGAACTATGGGACTAGGTCGTCTCTCCCATAGCAGGACTCTTCTAGAAGATGTGCGTGCACCCCAATC
Organism: Pulveroboletus cf. rosaemariae; assembly: GCA_038089275.1. Lineage (NCBI taxonomy): Eukaryota > Fungi > Basidiomycota > Agaricomycetes > Boletales > Boletaceae > Pulveroboletus > Pulveroboletus cf. rosaemariae. The sequence goes on from JBBPKN010000324.1 coordinate 4,749, forward strand.
ACGAATCTGGTGGTGTCCCACCGCCCAGTTCTTCCTTCTCCCACTGCACGCCGCTGGACGATTCAGGAAGGATCAACGCAATTTCACTGACCTGTACATCTCGTCTTACACTCCCACCCTTGCTGCACTCGTTCGTGCCAGACGGCACAACCCCTCACACCCTACATTTGAAATGAAACGTTTCCTTGCTCAGGTCAAGCCGAAACCATTGGCGAGAATAAAATTGTTTCTATTAGCACCGAACTGGATAACGTCAGTCAGCACATAGATGGTGTCGCCACATCCACACGTGTCGAGGGTCCGGAGTCGCGCATCGCCCGGGTCACCAAAGAACTTGGCAAGAGCGACTGGGCGCACTTTGCATATCATGGTATCCCCAACCGTACACGACCGTCTGAGTCTGCGTTCGCTCTCCACGACCAATAAATCGTCCAGTGCAATTTGGAGAACCCTGAGTTTGCTTACCTTTCTGCCTGTCATACGACGGCTGGGGACGAGGAGAGCCCAGACGAGGAGACCCATTTGGCATCAGCGATGTAGCTCGCTGGATTCCGATCTGAGATCGGGACGATGCGGGCAGTGGACGACGGTGAGACGAACAAGATCACATCCATGCTTTACGACAACGTGGAGGATGAGTGTGGTCGGCTAGATTATACCCGAGCCGCATTCACGTTGAACCATACGATTAAAAAAGAAGAGGACAAACGTACCATCCGATCAGTGTATCTAATATATACATCTGGGCGCCTCGTTCTCTCATGTTCGTTCCAACATTGCTTGCTTTACTCACTCTTGCTGCTCGTCGTTTGTACTGTAGCCTGCTATGTATCGATCTGCTATCGACATCTCAGCGTAGCACCAAGCAGGCTGGTAGATGGCGTTCGCATGCTGGACGTGCTTTAGTGCATGCTTGTGCAGTTACCGCGAGCGGTGTCCGTCCGGGGTTGTACAAACGATTTTCTTCTTTGTGGTATGGCTCTTTGCTCGTCACGCGTTGTAGAATAAAATAAAATAAAAAAACAATCAATTAGACAGAGAACACAAACTCACGGCTCGCAAAAAAAACTGAAATCTTGTGGTCAGAAGAGCTTCTGCCTGTATCCCATAATTATTTGTTCTTCCCCTCGTGTCTTCAAAAAATTCATCGTTTCAACGTCGTTGACAATAAAACTAGCCAAGTTCCTGTCAAATGGACCTTTCTTAGCATAACCTCTGATGACTGACTCTTCGATGACCGAGATAGGCTTTCCCGCTTCGAGATCCGTCGCTCACTCTGAGTAGTCCTCTCCGGAATCCACTCGTGATATCACGATAACTAGTAAACCTGCTGACCGCCCACTTATAATCGTACTATCATTCAACATGCGACCTCAGCACTGAACGTTGGGCACTCGGCGCAGGCTCTGCTGCCCACGAATGATCTCATATAAAGATTGATGAAGAACGAATATTGTTCACGGCCCCAACGATACACCTCAAACTTACACATTTCCATTCCAGGCAACAGAGTCCCCCACAAGTCTTTTACCACTTCGCCCATACCTTTTGGATGGGTACTTCCCGTCGTCGTATCGCTTCTGGTGACTCTTCCCAGGGTGATACTGGCCATCGTCAGACTTGGGATCAGGATGATACTTCCCGTCGTCAGACTTGGGACCAGGATGATACTTCCCGTCGTCGAACTTGGGGTCGGGATGATACTGGCCATCGTCGTAACGCTTCTCGTGACTCTTCCCAGGGTGATACTGGCCATCGTCGGACTTGGGATCAGGATGATACTTCCCGTCGTCGAACTTGGGGTCGGGATGATACTGGCCATCGTCGTAACGCTTCTGGTGACTCTTCCCTGGATGGTACTGACCATCGTCAGACTTGGGATCAGGATGATATTGGCCATCGTCAAACTTGGGATCAGGATGATACTGGCCGTCGTCGTAACGCTTCTGGTGGCTTTTTCCCGGATGATACTTCCCATCGTCAAACTTGGGGTCGGGATGATACTGGCCGTCGTCGTAGCGCTTCTGTTGGCTCTTCCCAGGGTGATATTGGCCATCGTCGAATTTGGGATCGGGATGATACTGGCCGTCATCGTAGCGCTTCTGGCGGTTCTTTCCAGAGTACCTCGTATCGTCGTATCGTCGCCGCCCAATGCTTCCAACAACGGATGTAGCTGTTGTTATCAGATTGCTTGTGGTTGTAGCGGTCCCTGTTGTAATGCCCGTGGCTGTTGTTGTACCAGCAGCAGTTGTTGCGCCCGTAACCGTTGTCGTACCAGCAGCAGTTGTCGCGTCCGTAGCCGTTGTCGTACCAGCAGCAGTTGTTGCGCCCGTAACCGTTGTGATGCCCGCAGCCGTAGTGGTGCCCGTCGCGGTCGTTGTGCTGGTGTCGGTTGTTAAACCTGTCACAGTCGTAACGCCCGTTGCGGTCGTAGTGTCCGTAGCCGTTGTGGTGCCCGCCGCGGTCGTTGTGCCCGTGGCAGTTGTTGTGCCCGTCGCGGTCGTTGTGCCCGTGGCAGTTGTTGTGCCCGCAGTCGTTGTGGGGCTCGTCGCGGTCGTAGTAGATGTGGCAGTCACTAGACCTGTCACGGTTGTGATGCCCGTCGCGGCCGTTGGATTGGTGGCACTCGTTAAACCTGTCACAGTCGTGATGCCCCCCGCAGTCGTCGTTGTAGTAGCCATCGAGGTCGAAGTAGCTGTATCTGTGGCGGTAGTCACGGTTGTAACAAGCGTGGTAGTGGCTGCGCTAGTCGAGGTTGCAGACGTAGTAGTGGCTGTGCCTGTAAGTGACCCCACAACTCCGGTCACAGAACCAACTCCACCAGATGCCGTTGTCGTTGTGGAAGAAGTTGTTCCCGTGGCCGTAATTGATCCCACTATTCCCGTCGGATTAGACGATGTCACGATTCCTGATACCGAGCTTCCTGCACCAGATGTTGTAGTCGCCGCCGTAGTGGTTGTTCCCGTCGTGGTCATAGATGCAGCAGTATTGGCGGTGGTGGACGAGCTAGTCACACCCGTAATTGAAATCACTACTGTCGAGATACCAATAACGGGGTCCGACGTTGAGGTGGTGTCAGGAGTGTACTGCCCGTTATTATACGTCGTCGTAGGATACCCCGGGTGATACTGCCCATCATCGTACGTCGTCGTGGGATACCCCGGGTGATACTGCCCATCGTCGTACGTGGTAGTTGGGTAGCCAGGATGGTACTGGCCGTCGTCGCTATACGTAGAGCCAGGAGGACCAGCCGACGTCGCACTGGCGCCCTGAGTCTGAGGAGTGTATTGGCCATTGTTATACGTCGTCGTCGGGTATCCTGGATGGTACTGGCCGTCATCATAGCGGGCCTTGTGAACCCTAGCACGATGAAAGCGGCGGGCGTGCCTAAATGTGGACTCGCGCTATAAAGTCATGAATAGAGAGACAATACAACATCAATTGGACTAACCTCTGTCACCATACCATTTGCCGCGGGACGTGCCGCAACGGCAAGGCAGAAGGCGAGGAGAAGGGTGAAGCGAGCATTGAGCTGGACCATGATGGTAGTAGTGTAGATAACGAACGTGAAAATGCTAGTAATAGTGATGATAGAGGAAAGATGGGGGAAGAAACAACGCAGCGGAAGGGGGAGAGCTGGATTATATAGCCGCGAGGACTGGCGGATGACAGGGAGCATGATATCATAGGAATGCCCAAGGAATACACCCAGCGTGATCAGTCGGTCAGCGGCGATGACACCAAACGCAAATACCAGTATATTCTGTGCCATACAAACCTTTGGAATGTAGTTGGCACATGGAGGCCTCGGCGTACCTTTGCTCCCACATCTTTGGTGTGGTATCGTACGACTAGCGACAAGTTCAGGTCGCAAAGTTGTACGGAGAATGGATATGGCCAAATTATGCACCTGGCAGGTAGTTTGTTCATTTCTTTCCATCCCGCAGTGGCATCCTTCTCGTCGTACTCCCGAGCCATGATCACTCTTGCTGGGTTTCATGCGCCAACGGGCTTGCCAGCAAGACATTGGGGCTCACTCGATGAGAGAGAACCACGGTAAATGCGCGATTTGTCAGATGCCTGCTGTACTTTTAGTCTGGGAGTCCACGTTACCTCCTTGTGCACATCAAGGAACACGGTTAAATGCCATCCCCCCACGCTGCCACTACACGTATGGCCCGCCTCTGCGGCAACGTTTCCGGTTATGAATTACGTAAGAGTAATCACTATTTTTGTCGATAGCCATTATACTGACCTCCATGTGTCCCATCTACCAATCACGATACCTAGCATACTACCTGGAGGCAAGCCAAACACTAGATTAAACAATGTCTCTTTCCCATGCCCGTCAATTCCACAGGGGGGCAGCACTAGTCTGGTCATCGTGGAGAGCGTCCGATCGATAGCTTTGACTACCCAAGTAGCGAGGACCGGGACGATCGCAGGTGGCGCTTCCACATCGCCTTCGGATGCTCGCACTCCAGAAGCACCATATTCTGATATTTTCCCTCTGATAGGTTGCTCTGCCCACGAGATCCTTTTTCTTGCACCTGTACACACACCCCTGGGATGTCTTGGCATGTTGACCACCATTCCTTCCTGAGCATATGCTCGAACGAATACAAGAACGCTGAAATTATATCACGCTTCCTCACCCCACCAGAACCAAAAAGACGCACGCCGACTCCAAACCTTGCATGGGCAGGCCCGAACCAACTCTTATGGTATTCGACCAAATCCGCGGATCATTCTCCACACATGCGTCGAGGCCGGCACCACCTGAGAGGATGCACCCCGTAATGTGCGCCAGGGACTTGAGTCATGATCCGTGATCACCGTGAAGTGGCCAGGCTCGGAGAGCTCGAGACACCCCAGTCCTGCCTCCAAAGCCATTCGAGAGCTTAACAAGAAGCTAGATCATCTGATTGGAAGGTTTGGGCGACGACCCCTCTTCCGGCTCCCGTTCAAGCCAGTCGTCATTCCAGGAAAAAGAAGCTCAACCAGGCACTAACAAATAGGCCGCGTTGGCGACTGGATAGGCTGTATCCAATAGCACCGGACTTGCAAGAACACGCACTCACCATTCGTCAGATACACAAGATCAAATTGACCGACCATGAAAAGTATTTCCTTCGGAGAGCCGAGTCTGGGTCAACCGTATAATTGCTCGAGTCCCCAAGTAAATTTAGACACCAATCATCCGCGCATGAAGTATCTCCCGAAAGACACCTTTTCCCCCGCGAACCAGCATCGAGGCTAATTGTTATCATTCGGGCGAGCTCGGACATGGCAGTGGCCCTAGACCAGTGTTCATCTTCGACAATAATACAGACGCATTGGCCCCGAGATAGTGGGGCTCGTGAGACACGAATTGAGAAAGTGGCAAATCCATGGTGAAACAAGGACGTGAAGTACAACCTACTTGGATAGCCATTTGATATGCCGAGACGCTGTAAATTCGACTACAAAAACTTGGCAGAGCACGCACATGGATTATCGAGGGGCTGCCGCATGAACGTCTGAACGCTGAACGAACTCGTGTAGGGACGCCAGTGGTTGAAACCAAATGTCTCACCCCGTACTGCAACACAAGCTCCCTGCTGACTTGACACCGGGGAAAAGGTAAAGGCGAAATGCCTTGCTCTTGTACGAGAATGAACATCCATCTGCCTAGGGAATGAGGCTACACCAAAGGTACGAGGGTTTCCTCGACGAGCCAATTGAGATTCAAAAAGGAAGAACGAGGCTTGTCTCTATTCACTATCAGCATTTGCCGGATGTAACAGGAAGTGTTGTTTGTGGTCAACGAGCCATTGGGCAGGTTACTAGTTGCAACCCCAGTGCGGAGCTCAGTGTGAATAGTTCGTCGTCGAGAAAGAGCACATGAGGACGTCAAATCATGATACCCACGTCTAGAACCTTCATACGGTTTTCAGTCCATACATTTTGCCCCAATCATGATACCTGCTCAACACGTCAGGCGTAATCTGCTTGCGAATCGACCTTGCAGCCTCCTCGAAAGCGATTTGTGGCACCTGACCAAGAACAAAATACAATGAGAACCTCCGCAAGCTGACATTGGACGACACGAGGCTGGTCTTACATGCGGTGCGTGGATATCTTTCCGCATCGTTAACAACGCCGCTTCTTGACAGAGTGCCGTCATTTCCGCTCCACTACAACCATCCGTCTATGAAGCCTCAGTTTGAAGACATATGCTCAAGACAAACTGTACGAACCATAGCAGCAATCTTGGTAACATCGATTCCAGGCTCAACGCTCATCTTTCTCGTTCGAATACGCAGGATCTCCTCCCTGCCCTCTTGGTCTGGTGGGCCGATGAACAAAATGCGACCAAGGCGACCAGGTCGCAACAGCGCAGAATCCTTGACAACGAAACACAAAGGCCGTAAGTAAGTAAGAATCACGCTGATTGGCGATCTTACGATGACATCAGGTCTGTTGGTGGCCGCAATGATGGTAACGCCGACCAATTCTTGGACGCCATCCATCTCGTTCAACAAGCTCGTAAGCACGCCCTCGTGGGACAATGCGCCGCTATTCGAGTCCGATCGAGAGGTACCGAGTGCGTCGATCTCGTCCTACCACGATGGAGGACGCGTCAATGGTCGTATAGCGCATAACCCGAAAGGGACTCACAAAGAATATGATGGATGGTGATGCTGCGCGAGCTTTTCTGAATATTTCACGCACCGCTCTCTCAGATTCACCAACGTACTTGTTCAGGAGCTAAAGAAGAGCTTAGGTGTCGTGTGAGAGGACAGTCCGGCCACTTGCCTCCGGTCCTTTCACAGCCACAAAGTTGACCCCACTCTCCGTCGCACAAGCGCGGGCAAGGACCGTTTTACTGCATCCAGGTGGTCCGTAGAGGAGAAGCCCCTTGGGTGGTCTCGCGCCCAGTCTCTCGAATGCTTCAGGGTGAAGCAAAGGCCACTCGACAGCCTCGCGTAGTTTCTGTATAGCGGTCGCTTGGCCGCCGACATCAGAATATCTTACAGGTGGCGTATCCAGGAAGACGGATCGCATGGCAGACGGGCGGACGCTCGGCAAGGCATCAGAGAGGTCTGTAGTGGTGAGATTCAGAGACGAAGGGACCTCTGTCCCCGGTCCACCTAGTGACGCATTTGCGTTCACCCATCGCTTGATTGCAAGCGTACCGGCCTCGCGCACGACTGCACTCAAGTCGGCTCCAACATACCCGTGTGCATGACCCGCGAGAGCACGGAGGTCAGCTCGTGATATAGAGTGAGGCGTTTTAGCGAGCAGAACCTCCAAGATTGCCAAACGTGCTTCAGCATCCGGTACACCTGATACGGCAGAAGAAGAAGAAAAGACATGAATTTGAATGCCGACATAGTGCTAGAAATTTGCTTACCTATCTCGAATTCTCTGTCAAATCTTCCAGGGCGTCGAAGTGCGGGGTCGATCGCATTCGGCCGGTTTGTCGTTCCAATAACCACAACCCTTTCGATCGTGCCACCGGTTGCCTGATCTTCCATTCCGTCCATTATTGTCAGTAAAGTCGCGACCACTCGCTTTTCAACTTCCCCGCCTGGGCCCTCCTCACGGCGTGGGACGAGTGCATCAATCTCATCCAAAACGACAATGCAGGGACTTTTGGCACACGCATCTCGAAAGACCTGCCGCAGTCGTGCCTCAGTCTCACCATGATATGCGGACGACAGCTCAGGTCCATTGATGATAACGACAGAAGACCTTGTAGACGCCGCTATGGCACGTGCCAGATGCGTTTTGCCTGTTCCGGGGGGACCATGGAGCAATATACCCCGCGGAGGCTTTAAACCTGCATGATCATGCGGTGGGTCATCTGGGCGATGAGTATGCCCAAGACAGGACTCACCGAAGTGCGCAAACAACTCCGGTCGTGTCAGAGGAATCTCGATCAGATCACGTATCTCTGAAATCGTCTTGTCAAGTCCCCCAACTGTGGCGTAGGCATCGAGTGGTGTTTTTTTCTCATGAATCTCGATGTCTGGCTGGAAGAGCAATCACGTGTAAGTGTTTGCTATCCCAAGTCCAAGGCCCGTGACAGCATACCTTGTGGGGATAGTCCACCTGATGATCTGTATCGTTTTCCAGAATACAGATGGACGTGTCCCATCCTGCTGTCCACAAAAGGGGTTGGGTATGAAAGGAGATCGAGCTGACTTGTTCCGTAATGGAACTGACGGGGTCACCCGTCTCGGGTGAACGCGCTGAAATGGAATCAATGGAAAATCTCCGAGGTCGACCTTCATATGACACTTCCACAGTCTGAGAAGACGTGATAAATTTGAGACCAACTGGTTACATCCATTTGAAATGGGTTAGCATGCCAGGCACGACGATCCATCATGGCAGCGGGTGTAGCACCCACCAAGATGTTCGCGAAGTAACGTTGCGAGCCAATCTCTGCACTTGTGCGACTCAGTACTGTTGGTCTGAGCACGCTCGAGTCGTCCTCTTGAGACCTCCCGCATACGAATACATCCGGCTTCTAGGGTGTCACGCAATGATGGAAAATGCGAGTTATCCTTGGTTTTTCCATCTAAGGGAAAAATTTGGACCTGACAGCCTTCCTCAAGGCACGCCGTGAGGAACAGCGAAGGAGATAACAAGATAGCTGGAAGAAAGAAGCGCCAGCGAGGCTCAAGTTTAGCAACGCAAATGTGAATGACGCGGCACTTGCCATTCTGTGGAACGTCTATAGACGGCCACAGGACCCCGACGGCAAAATCCTGTCATTCGAGGAAAGGCGCAAGATAAGTCGTTCGAAAATGCCATGGTGGTAGCGGCGACGGACTTCCAGTCCCGCCGTTTCTTACCTTTTTCGCACTGTCGTTATCTCTCTGCGATAAGGCAATGATGTCGCCAGAACACAACTTGAGGGTCTTCAGGCTGTCTGGGTGGACGATAACGCGCCTCGCGCTACGCGATCCTCCCTCGACAGCCTCCGATGGGAAAACGGTGAATCTTGGGACAGACATCAGTGACTCGACGTGTGAGCGTGCGTTGGAGCGTCTTGTGATATGCCTGGAGTTTACGACACCTTTCGTGTCACGCGGGAACTGGACTTGGTAGACGCTGAGTCCTATCCAGAGAGATATCTGCGCCGGTCAATGACAACCAAAACGGAAGTATTAATCGATGGGGCAGTGAAGTAGCTTCGCGGACGATCACAATGGACGTTGATGTGATCTTTGAATTCGCATGCGCAGAACTCGGCGTGCAGGTTTGCAGGTGGGGTTTGCCGGGCCCCGACTCCAACGCCATCCCACCGAGCGACCGTCTCATGACAAGGGATTTCTTAGTGTGTCGTGCTCGCAGAGGTACATGATCATCCAACGCAGCTTGAGCGGCAACAGTGAGAGGCCAAGCACTGGCGTACAGACCGTCGCCGCAATGCTTCAAAAGCACCGTCAAGTAGTCGACACACAGTATCATAGACCCGGGGCTCCCTCGTCTCAGAGACACGACTGCGTGCGATTACCTTTGCTATCGGCCGACAGCCGTCCTGCCCAGCGGTCATGAACCCGATCTTTGTGCGGCATTTCGAATCCGATTCATAACAGGAACGTTGCGGCACGCCGTGGCATTACCCCACTCCGCCGACCTTGTTGCCACGCCGTCTTCCTCATGTCTGTCTCGGAGAGGATCCTGGGGACCTAACCTGTGGTCCACAGCATCCACAAATGAGATCGGCCAGATAGTCCTTTGCACGCACCATGGAACCACCGGGTTATGGCATACGTGCACCGCATCCCTCATACCGTTTGACTCCGGTCGGGATGATGAGTGATGTTCTGGCACAATGTCACAGAACCTGACTGCACACCCCTTCATATGTCGATTTGACAACAACGCCAAAGCATCGGGTTGCAAGCCACGAACTGGCTCCACATAGCAATCGCACTGGAACTGCGGCGTTGCCAGTTTTGTGCGCACGAACGTGAAAGCCCGCATTTGGACAGTGCTGTCGTTGCCATGCATTTTGATTCTCTACGCATGAGGCGGGACCTCATCCACCCTAACGGTCTGCCCTTCTCGTCTTCGTGGTTTCAACTGGGAGACGCACCCCACCAAGCGTACCTGACAGGTCATGAGAGCCAATGGGTATGCACACACTAAACGTTATATTCCCCACAGTGACCTAAAGGACATGTGTAGCCGAGATCAGCAGCTGTCTCGTAGCTGCGAGTGCACAGCCTGAAAGAGGCAGAGACGGCCGCCCTCCAATCTATCCTACCAATGTCGCCAGGTCGTCGTCTTCCGTCATGTCTCTGACACAAGTCCGGTGAGCAGCCTCGCAGCGGCCTCGCGACCCGTGAGAGAGAAAACAGGGCCGCCAAGATATCGGATAAAATCATTCATCTCGGCAAGCTGCAGTTTGCATGGTCTTGATAGCGTTGATATGCCCCAAGTTTACGCCATCGTGCTAAGAAAAACGCGAGCTAACACAGACAAGAAGGAATCGAACGGATCACGGCGTGCTGGCATCCATTGGCCCCTTCTTTGAACGCGCCGTCGCATCCATTCAGTTTGGTGTCGCGCGAAAGAAGCTCCGGACGAGGGCGACCGAGAGAGCTGATGGATCCGATACACGATGACCCGCGTACAGTAATCGAGATCAGGGTTCCCAACTATCTTTGTTCCGAGTGCTCAGGGAAGCTGCTTATAGTCAGAGCGATCCAGATCCCATAGCTTGTGTGGCACCCTTCTGATAAGGCCACCTGACAAATAGTCAAGTTATGAGGACGACGGTATGAGGAGGAACGTGCATCGTTCCCGTTGACCTGGAAGTACCACGGAAGATACACCGCGTTGGCGTGTGGGTCCCTATAGTCGCATGCCTATGGAGCTCGCTCGAACCAATATGGACGGCTACGTATTGTTTTTTTTTGTCGACCAGTCTATTGGCCGCCCGACACTCGAAACCTATAAAGCCGAGTGACAGACCACACCGTGCCACCCCAACTTATTCCCCTTCTACACGGTCATCTGCCTTCTCCCGTGACATCCCCGTGCCGACGATGTGCAGACAGGTAGCGTGAGGGCCATGCGTTGCCACTCCGTCCCAGTGCAGCTGAGTGCCACTTTACAGAGAAGGCACCCGCTGGCTAAAATGTGGCGTACGGTCACGGCCCATCTCCGTTCTTCATCGCACGCTGAATACCAATGGTAGCACTTCCAACGACACCTTGTCGTCGCGATCATGGACTGTGACTCGACACGATGTGAACGCAGCTACCGGCATCCCCCGAATTGTAAACAGCCGAATTGTACCAAGGTGGGTATTTCATCCGGTGCCTGTGAAAAAAAAAAAAAAAAACATGGTGCTCCGTATTAACAATTACTTGGAACCAGAACTTTGGTGACGAGATTCAACGTTCCATAGACGACGTTAACGAGTTCTGCGTTCAGTGCCGGATGGCGATGAGCCGGCAACGCTGAACATCCCCTCATCTCACGTCTTGATCCGGTCGTCACGGCTCCAACTAGATTAGCATGATTGCGCCATACTTGTACCATCGCATGTTAATAGCAACCTAGCAGGAGTACGTACCGTGCTCGTTTGACCCGCCAAGGTGTCTAGAGCGCAGCGCCGAATAACTCCGCAATGTGCCAGTGGTTATGTCCGAGAATGGAGCCTCGCGGTCTTCCAGCGATTGACCGGCGGCCTGCAGCCAATACAAGTTTTCCAGAGATTGATCTAGTATAGATCCAAGCACACTTGACATCCCAAAATTCTCGACAGGCCGATGAGCTCTTACAAGTCAGAACAAGGCGCACATCCGAGGTCCACGATACAAGCCAGGACATCGCCCTCTCGCTATCGAGCTGGATTGCAAGTCGAGCATCAGTGAGATACGTCCCAGGTTCAAGCTAATGATCCTCAGCAAGACTTGCCAGACTTGGAACGGAACAAGGCCTCGGTACGGATGTTCTGCTTGGAACGTCAATCCAGGCGGCCACAAGATATGGCATAAATTTGTCCGTCATCGCTCTTATAGCTAAATCGATGAGTAAAGTACGCGGCATCCGCTCTTCAATGCCGTGGCAGGGTAGACCAGTTCCCGTTACAAGCGAAATCATGCGAACCCTACGGCTCAGATATAAACGTCTATTTGCGGACGGTACAGCAAGGTAGGCTGATGAACGGACATTGCTGGTGAGACCTTAGCAAGCTCCTCGGATGCACCTAGTGTGGGTGATTCTTGTGGTACTCTGTCAGGTGTGTGAGTAGAGCCACGGTTGAGCATACCAAGACGCTTACTCAGGTGCACTTGGTAAAGTGTTTTATCAGCAATAGTTCCGAGGGCATGTGTGATTAAAAACATACTGTTGTAGTCCATGGTATAACCAACACCAAAGAAGAAGAGAATCACAAGACCAAGTCGATTCAATGCCTTCTTCTCGGGGTCAAATGTTGCTGGCGGTGCACGGCCTTTTGGGAGCTTGGAATAAAAGTTCACCAAGGGTGCGAGGCCCTCCCCAGAGCCCGCGGACTGGAACGAAAATGAGTGGGAAAGGAACACTCAGCAACGAAGACATACGAGGTGAGAAGGGGTTGCGATTTTGGGGGGGATCAATCCCGTGAACTGGCGGCGGACGATGGTGTGCAACATGACGGAGTGTAGGTGGAGCGACGGAATAGGTCGGGGCGGTCAATGAGACTGTTTGCATCTGTTTATTTCACACGATCAAGTACTCGCTTGGACCCACCACGGCAAACTCAGTGAGCAGGAACAGGGTCAAAGCAGAACAATAGCACACTTGGTGTCGACCACAAGAAACGACTAGAAAAGCCGGCCAGTCTGTCGCGAACAGACCTTATGATTCGTGGACATGATTTCAACACCCACCGCTCATGCCCTCGCCGCGCTCTTCGTGACTTGCTACGTCGGTTCGATATATATCTCCAAGGATGCACGACTCTCGTTTTCCACGACCAAAGTATACCTTGACTATGGATTTGCGCGGCCCAAGTTGCGGGATGAACGCTGGAGAGATGACCCAGATGTGATCCGAGCGCGTCTCGTCGCTGTTAGCAGCGCGACGCTCGTCTGTTGTGCAACCGTGTTCGTCTTGATATCAGCACAGTTGGACAACGCGGGTAACGTATGCTTTCTAGCCTTGACTCTGATCTTGTCGGACTGACGAGTACTAGCGTTGGACAGCGATGCAGATGACCGCCAGTCACCTCGGCCTTGCCTCTACCAGCATTCTCCCACATCTCATAATCCCTCTGCTCTTCTCCGGACCACTCTACGCACAATTCTTACGTGGAGCACTGCCTGGTCAGTGTAACTGGTCCTTTCAAGAGGATTTCCTCTCCTTATTCTTCTCCATTGGGAGTATACGGAACTATTTCATCGTGAGAGGTTGTATTATGGACTGCAGTGCTCCGCTGACAGGTGAACATGACGTGTACGATATAGGCTCCCATTACAGAAGAAGCCGTCTTTCGAGCATGTATTCTCACAGTTTACCGCTTAGCGCAAGCGTCGAGGCTGCGGATGATTTTCCTAAGTCCCTTGCTATTTGGAGCAGGTGAGCCTCGGTTCCGTTCACACGTCCGGACACTTTTGGGATCACGGGTGTACTGTCCCTGTTACAGCCCATATACATCACGCTTGGGAGACATACAACAGATATGGCCGTAGCCCGGCGGCCATAAAGCGCGCCACGATTGTCACGGGTGAGATTGTGTCGCTCATGTCGCTGTCAGCCCTTGGAACTGATCAAATATATGTGGTGCAGTCTTTCAATTTACCTATACTAGTGTCTTCGGTTCCTTTTGCTCGTATCTCTTCCTCCGCACAGGTTCTATATTCCCGCCAATCACGGCTCACGTCTTCTGCAACATCATGGGCGTCCCTCAGCCTGGTTATGACATCGGCCAGAGATCAGACCGGAAATTAGGTTAGTTCCACCATTTGCTGACAACGAGCATGACGCCACGAATAAACAGCGATTATCGTTGCCTACCTCGTGGGTATTGTTGGCTTTATGTACGTGCTGGGTAGGTGGACATCTACGGAGGATAGTTTGTATTGGAAGTAGCACACTGTGTACCCGACGCTGGTTCGTCGGCAGTAGAGATAAATGGAGATAGTGAGCATCCACATGTGCGTCCGGTGATCTATAACAGACCTGCACGTAATGTGATCGATGGTCAGTGGAGGCGAGTTTCATCGGATACTCATCAGTCAACTGGCTCAGACAACGTTGTCCTTACACTCGCTCTCACCACGTGGGGTTCAGCTCCATCATTATCGTGTAAAATGCCTCATAAGCGAACCACACGAGCGGTAAGGGAACGAGAGAAAATTCCAAGGTAGGGCAAGATACACTCACTGTCTCCACCTCACCGAAAAGTGCCCGGTACATCGTTCTCCAGAGCAACCGATTTGGCCCCCGAGATCCCCATCGAACACGAGCCTATTCCGAAGTCGGTCTCGCGCGTTCTCGACGCTGGACAAATCAGGCGAGGGTACCGGGAGAGACGACGGCTTAGCAGACTCGGTGACTCGAACGAGGACGACCGCCGACGCAAAAAAAGCCGTGAGGGCGCAGCTGAGACGGACGTCCGAAAGCCATGCACAGCCCTCGAGATCCAGTCTGGTGAAACGGTTGCCCAGTTCAGCAGGTGAGGATGGCGACGCGTGGGGTGTGGAACGACGCCTGGCTGACCGTTGACACGAACATGTGAACACTTTCATTTCATTGCAGACGGGTGGACGACAATATGATGCCTCTCATCAACGCAGCTGTACGGCAGTCCTCCGCACAGGCGCGCAGAGCGCGGAGAGAAGAGGTGGCGCAGGCCACACTACAGCATGGCAAACGGGGAAACAAAGTCCGTTGTCCACTCTTGGAATGTCCGAAGACGCGCACAGATCCACCGCCGACGGCTGCTGCTGACGGGGATATCGTAAACGTTCGGTATGCAGGGAAAGAATTCCAGGTGGCCTCGACGTCTGTTCCCCGCAGGCTCAACGACATCGCACAAGAACCTCCGTCAATCAAGAAACTGCCCCGTGGAGCGACAAGGAGCGATGCGGCCCCATCAGGCGCGGTGAGCTTGGCTCAAAAGGCGATGATGGAGGAGGAACGAGATAAGGTGATCAGACATTACCGAGAATTGAAATCTAGGAGGGTGCATCAGGGCGACAGGGCCAAGCTTGACGGATGATTGGTCGATGTTGGTATCATTGGGCAAGTACCGCATTCCCCAAACTCATCGAACTCGGTCTGATATCGTTGCAATAGTGACGTGACCCGGTCATAAGATAGCCAGCCGCCCGACCCTCGGTCTGTGAGTAAGGCGCGTGTTGTAGCTCTATCTTTATCCCTCCGAAGAATAGTCCATTTAGGCTGCATTATCTGGAGCCACGTGAGGTTAGGACCCAGGGCTTGCGCTCTCCAAACGACTGGCTTGGACTCGTTCGCCCATGACTCGGTCAGGTCTCATATAGGCGCCGCCTGCGCCAATTCCTCACACTTCTGAGATTTCTGCACCCGCACTATCCCCGAGCCGCGGTTTCGGGTCGCTAATAGAACGATCCAACTCCGTCGACGGCGGATGCAGTGGAGATGAGCCTTTCCCCGGCAAATGCGGCCCTTGAAAAGGCTCCACCCACTCACAGAGCCGAGATGCGCTACCGGGCGAGTAGAGTGCCTGCTACGGGGGGGGGGGGGGGGGGGGGGGGATAAAAACCCCCCCGGGGTTTGGGGAGGGGGACCCCGGCTGTGG
>JBBPKN010000324.1:20536-47552 GCA_038089275.1 Pulveroboletus cf. rosaemariae
GGGTATGGAGCAACTCGACTGATGTTAGTTGGCCAGGCCCCAGGGCAGTGCACTAAGCCCGGCTCACGCTTTCAAATGAGGGGCTTGTCTACTTCGATCCGCCCAACCCATTGTGCGTTTCATATGATGCCCGCGCGATGATGGCTATTAGGTAGGCTTATTCCTCTTTCCGGTGTCTTCGGGAAGCCAGCTAATGCTATGCAACGCAACGTCGTATCTCGTCCG
This sequence comes from Pulveroboletus cf. rosaemariae, assembly GCA_038089275.1. Taxonomy (NCBI): domain Eukaryota; kingdom Fungi; phylum Basidiomycota; class Agaricomycetes; order Boletales; family Boletaceae; genus Pulveroboletus; species Pulveroboletus cf. rosaemariae. The sequence goes on from JBBPKN010000324.1 coordinate 20,762, forward strand.
TAGCTTTTATAGATCGCGGCCTCCCTGACGGGTTCCCGTTGTGATCTCCCCCGTGCCCTCCTCTCCCAACCCATCAAGTAGGGACTGCCAAACTAATGGCTGATATTGAAAAGCACCCATCGCTACCAACGCGCAAGTCAAGCCTAGAGGGGACGGCGTGCAATGCCTCTCCACGGAACAGCACCCTGCAGTCAGAAACACCCCTGATCTCCGCCACCACAGACGAGGTAAACAGCAGGCGCAGAGCCTGGCTCGCTGTCTTTGGCGGTTTCCTCGCCCTTTTCTGTTCGTTTGGTCAACTGAATGCCTTCGGTACATTTCAAACGTGGTATTCGACCCATCAGCTCGTATCCAAGTCCCTGTTCAACATATCTTGGATAGGCTCCTTGCAACTGTGGGCATTCTTCTTCATGGTGCGTCTGCCCTCCCTCCCTGGTAGCGCGTCAGTGGTGATGGTGTCTCAGGGCGGACCCATAGGCTGTGCTTTTGATACTTATGGTCCCTCCCCAATCCTCTTCTCTGGATCAGCCATTCTGGTTTGCAGTCTTGTGCTGACCAGTGTCTCCGAACAATATTATCAATATTTACTGGCCCATGGTATCTTATTTGGTCTGGGCGTCGCAATGATGTGCGTCCTATTTTCTCGCCCCGATACCAATTTGACTGTGGCCTAGCTTTTACCCAACAGTTGCCTGTGTGGCCACGCATTTCAACGAGTATCGTGCCACTGCTATAGGCATCGTGTCAGCCGGGTCTGGGTGTGGTAACGTGTTCTCCCTCTCCTTGTGAATCACTGCCTAAAGTCAACTTAGGAGGTGTCGTCTACCCCATCATGCTTCGCTACCTCTTCAATGTGGTTGGGTTCGGATGGGCAGTTAGGATCTCGTCACTCATGACCGCCATCCTCTGTGGCATCGCAATTCTTACCGTAAGGCTTCAGTATCCTATCAAAAGGAAGGCGGGTTCAGTTTTGGATATGCGGACGATTAAGGACCGCCGCTTTCTACTTCTTGTCGTGGGCTCCTTCCTCGTTTGCTTAGGTGTGTCTCCTTTCCATGTTCCCGGAATCCTCTCCTGATCCCACTTAGGCATGTTCACTCCGTACTTTTACATCGCAAGCTACACCGAGTTCCAGCACATCCCATCCAACGCTGCTTTCTGGGTCCTCTCAGCCATGAACGCCGGTGGTATCTTTGGTCGTGTCGCCCCCGCCTGGCTATCCGACAAGATAGGGCGATTTAATCTTCTCTGCCCCTCTGCCTTTCTTTCCGGGCTCCTCTGCCTCGTCTTCTGGATGTTCGCCAAGGACCTTGTCGCGATTACCCTCTTTGCCATCCTCTACGGTTTCTGCTCCGGCGCGTTCATCTCGGTCGTCACCCCGTGCGTGGCGCAAATATCTGATCTTCGAGAGATCGGGACGCGCATTGGCGCGCTGTACACGTTCATATCTGTGCCGTGAGTCTCGCTTCTGCACCGTTGCACTGCTCTCTGTCCGTCTCACGGCGGACACCCGCGTCTCTTCTCTCACAGTTCACTCTTTGGGGGACCGATCGCGGGGGAACTGGTGCAACTGCAGCACGGAGGATACTCAGCCAGCATCGCACTCGCTGGATCGAGCATGATACTGGGATCGGTACTTTTATTGATCACGAAGTTGATGATCGACAAGCGATTGTTGTGTCGTGTGTAGATGGATGGATATGTATGGCTCCAACGTCAACGTCAGACGACAAGTTTGGCCCCCTCCCCCACACCACGTTCACTGTTTTCACCCTCTTTGGATCTCTCTGACCGCGAGCACGTATACTTGTGTAGCATCGATGTAGCCCTTATCTCAAAATCACACACGGAATAAACGAATGGGTTAGGATCACGTTCCGGACGGGCGTAGGGCAGGGGGTCGGCTGTGTATTGCAGATAGAACGCAGTAATTAGGAGCAACGAGAGCGAAAAACATAAACTAATTCGGGCTAAAATGGGATCCCAATGTCAACAAGTTCCCGTGGCCGAGAAAGGTGAAAGACCAAGATCGTGCTATGAATCGAAGCCAACGAGCGTGTTCAAAAGCGTGCACGGCGACAGCTGGCATTGCGTGGCGGGTATGTATGGCGGTGTAGCTCCCCCACGGAAGAACGATATACAAACTAGAACGTCTCTTCCTCCTCGACAGCCGCGGTACTGGTACCCTCTGGAACCTCGAATCCTTCCTGAGAGAAGGTCAGTCGGGAGAAGCAACTTGAACGTGGAGTGACTACCTCGGTCGAATACAGAATCGCCTGGATCTCTTTGAGCGTCTCATCCTGTTTTCCTGACCCTTCTAGAACGTCCGCTTGCTGCTGTACAAGTATTTCGATATTGCGAAGCTAAAGAAGGCGAGAATAAGCACGAAGCAAGTGCGATGGACTCGGATATGCACTTTTGCAAAGTAAAAGTCGCGTTCCTTCTCTAGACCTTCCATGTGTGTCGACATCTCGCGGAGTTGGGTTTGCAGAGTCTGGATTGCCTCGTTCGGCTGCGTTGAACCAGCGCGATGACCGCTGACGGGTGTCTTTCCGCCCGATCTGCCTGCCGCACTGAGGCCGCTGGTACTTCGAGGACCGGACAGAGGGGCGATGGTGGCTGGTGTGTCTGTGGGAGCACCTCTCCTCCGTGCAACTGCGTCATAACCCTGGCCACCATAATTTGAGTCCCAGAAGCGCTTGATCCACTGCAAGAACTCGAGGTTGTCTCTACCACCGATCCGCAGTCACGATCTGGCCATCGTGCAGGTAGACTGGTGTACGCACTGCATTTTGCATTTCACGAGCCTTTCGATGATGATGGGCTATACGCGGCTGTCAGCAGAGTTGCATGGAGCATCATCGTGTGTGCACACACCTTGTCGATCTTTTTGGCCTTGAAGACGTTCTGCAAGACTTTGAAATTCGCAACGAATTCGTACTCGTGTTTCGCGTTCATCTTGACTCGCGTCATTGGGACATCCCCTGAAAAGCGGGTTGATTGAATGAACGGTACGATCTGGGGTGGGGATCTGTGAGCGATCCGAGACAGCGACCGCACCATAGATGGAGTCAAGGATTTGACAGTAGGCTGCACCTGTGCCGCATTGCTCGATCTTTGTATAGTTGAGTTGCAAGAGATCGTTGAGCCAGGCCAACAAATCTGTGCGAGAGACGGCAGCCATGGATGTGGCAGACGACGAGACGAAATCGTGACGACGAAGAAAAACCGGGCAGACGACGGCGGTGAAAAGGGTCGCGGCTCGCCACTTGCGATTTTTGGCTGTTCACTGCCGGCACTCGCCTTATCCCACCTACCATTCACCACTGCGTATGGCCAGCACCATGGAGGCCTTGCTGGCGTCTTGGACGTGCGCATTGGGCGACGGATGGATCGACAGACCGCCCTTGTCCAGCGTTTCGTATCCAATGCCACCCACCGCCCTCACACCCGACGTTTGCAGGCGATTCGTACGCTGGGCACGCCGCGGCGATCTGTCTGCGCTGTGTCGCACGTGCAGGTCCTTCCAGCCCGAAGCAGAAGCCAAGTTGTATGAAATGATCATGTCGGAGAACATTCAGATTGCATTTCGCGCTTGTCAATCTGTTATATCGCAGCCCCGCCTCGGACAACACGTTCACTCGTTTGTTTCCTCCCCGACAGTAGCCGCGCCTAACAGGAGATCCCAGAGCAGTTTTGGACGGCGTTGCGACTTGCCTTGTCAAATGCGCTCTCTAGAGTATCCTTTTCTTCACGATCCTACGTTTACCAATAGCTGGGTCCTAGGCGACATCGCCCATATTCCGTTCCAGCTCCTCGAAGCGAAACTCCTCTTCAACTGGGACACACATCTTGTCAAGTTCCCGGAAAGCCAAAATAAACTCAAAAGCTTACACACCATGGATGGCCCGGTCAACGACCCTACCCTACACTTGGAAACGGGAAGCCTTCCCGATCTCCGAATATTTGACGGGTCACTGGCAGCCATAGAACACATTGTGCACATCGGGTCGACTCTCACGCATCTGCAAGTCGTATTAGGCAAGAACGCCGAGCTCGACATCTTGGCACTCGTTCCAAAACTCTTTCATCTCGCTTCTTCTCTTCGCGCCCTGAATATACTCAACCTACCAGAAGGCCTCTCTCTCGATGTATTCCGATCAATTACAAAAGCATGTCCTCAACTCCGTCATATTGGCACGATGCCACTGCCATTGCCTCGAAACGTAAGTCTTCTCCCCATTTCTAGCGGTCTAACTCCGTTATCTGAATGGCTCCTAGTCACATCGTTTCCACAGCCTACTGATGGCCATGCGCCAGCTCCGGGTATTGGATGTCGATGTCACTTCGTGTGCTCCTCCAGCAACAGGAATACCGTAGCGTGCAATCGCCGCAGATTTTCGTATCTATTCTCCACTGATCGGGTACATCTGGTTTTGGGCAGGAACCAGTAGAACGCTTTGGGGCGTCGACGGAAATGATTGGAGCTACCACTCAGAAAGTGGACAGCATTTGCAGTTTGTTGCCCTCTGGAAAGCCAGATGACGACAATGATAGTCAAATAGTGTTTCACCTGCGCCTTTACGTAGCACAACGGAAACAACCGCAATTTGAGGTGTGTGTTGCGCCCCTGTACGTCTACCTCCACTTTACATGCCACAACAGATCTAACCGTGTCGCTGATGATTGGGTGCTGGTGTGTATCGTAGATATTCCAGGATATTCCAGTCATTATGTATGAAAGACGGAGCTCGAAGAGTGGGCCATCACCCCTGCACAGGATCTAGCGCTCGCCTCATGGGATGTCGCATTCAAGGGCTGACTGCGAAACATGTGGGTGCTGCGCTGCAAAAAACGTGTTGACACCCTAAAATAGGGCGGGATCAAACCATCTATGGGGATACAAGGCAAGCCTGATGACACTGCCTTCTCCCCGTACCTTGATTGGTTGCGCCGATAAACCACGAGGAGTCATCATACCAGATTCCCGTTCGTCATCCTGTCAACTAGCATCACGTCTTCGGTAATATCCGCCCAGCCGAACCGTCATCGTCCCGGATTCTTACCAGCTAGCGCCGCTTGTGTCAACCTGATTTAAGCCGACTACCAGCCTCAGGGACTTCCCCCGGACAAAGCTCGACCCCCTATGCAGTATCAACGAACGGTCTCTTCATCCTCAATGGCGCCGTCTGAAAGGTCGACTTCCTCTGGCTTTTCCAATGCTTCCCCGCCACCGAATCTTGTTGCGCTTCCTTCCATGACCCACTCGCTCGCCGCGCTTCCGACCATGTCCTCTCTGCCCCAGGACATGGTGCACTATAACGCAGCGGCTCACAGTCGAGCGAGGGTAGGTGTCTTTCAACCCATACACATTCGCCCGCTTACGCTCCTTTCAGATGGAGTACGCACTACAAAAACAAAGGCAACAGGGACCCGTACACGCCGCACTCAACGCAAGTCTCGCCTTTGTGTTTGTGGCACCTCGTAACACTGGACATTTTCTTATAGGCATACGATGTACGGCGCTCGCCCAGCCCGGCACTAGCCGAGGATTCTCAGATCACCGTTCGAAGGCAGCAAAATGCAAAACAAACCAATGTACGTCAGGTTACCATGTTTTACTTTGCGAGGTCTGATGATCCACATCACGGTCGTTAGTCGCGCGACCGCAGGTGAGCGCGCTGTTCAGGCCCCATTACCACATCGGCGTTGAGCGCATCTGTCGGTTGGGGAAGACGTGTATATATAGTGCATACCATATCTCGGCAGGGTTAATTTGGGGCCACTTCATTTTGGGACTAAGTTATACCACCTACTCGCGCAGCTTTCTCCTACCAAAAGTACCGGCTATGCCACAGTACAGGACACTTAATGTTTAACGAGGCTTTAAGAATTTTCTCCATCTGTATCACTGCCACTTGTATCCAGAGCGACTGTGCGTGCTCGGCTGGGTTAGATGAACGAGGCCAGTACTGATACCTGATATGAACGTATCCCATTGATGGACATATCTACACGACTACGTGAGCTGGATTGTGCCCCCATCGGGTCGTTGTGGCGCGAGATCTCAGCGAAGCTCAGTACCTGATGGATGTCCAACCATCAAAGACCGGGGTCTACGCCGTGGGAGGAGCACGACCCAGACGATCCCTGTGGAGGCTAGATTGCACGGGGAGTGGGGCCAAGGCAACGCCACAACAAACATGGTTACATAGAACGGCGTCCACATTCACAGGCACGGAGGGAGACACATACTGAGGTCCGACTGCGTGTGGGGTACATCTCCGGAGCTTGTACATGCACGGTGGAACGCAACAAGCCTATGCACGGCGCCACACGAGACGCGTTTGATGTGTGGTGATGGACTGCGACCTACCTGTTGAACAGCCGAACACGCACACATGGAACAGGAGTGGTCATTAGAATTGCAAATCGCATACAATTAGAAGCAGGTTGAAGAGAAGAGAAGACGATATATATGGTCCTACAGACGCATGTAAGCGATCAGGATTGTCTTTCAGCTCGGAAGGAACTTGAAGAGATGGATAACGGAGGAGGGGAAGTATGGTGACTCACGTCGAAGTGGAACAAGCGCTGCACAGGAAACAATGACAGGACGCAACACGGCTGCCCGGTGCAAGGAAAGATGCTGTGAATGACTCCGTACACTTTGATTAATTTGGATTAGCCCTCCCGTTCGACCTGCATGCAGTGAGGCCCCAAGAAAATGGCTATATATGAATGAAGGCAAATGAGTGTTGTTGAAATCCCCTCGGATCAAGTGAGCGTCGAAGGAGCTGGCCGTCCCCATGCGGTACTCCTCAGAGGGCGCAGAAGACCATGTATCAATGTTCCACCACGAGACACAGATCCTGAGAGCACGGTGACCGCGTTCCGAGCTATGCCCGTCTCAGCATGCTTCCCATGGTCAGGGTGATCGTCGGGAGGAGCCAGGACACAAGTTACTCTCACGGGGTTAAAAGGGGAGTTGAGTCAGAGATGAGTGCCGCGACCCACGGGATTGCGTACAAGACCGCAAGCGGTGAAATGTTTCTGTGATCAAAGTTTCATGGATGGCTGGGACTGTCGCCATCGCTGGCAACTGGGCTTCCCGGGCGGGTCAAGCAATGCTATAATCACCTCAGTCAATCATATCGATGGTATTACAGTAAGACCACTCATACAATGCACTGCGAAGCTTCCTTGATTCTGTTACTTGAGCTGACACAAACTGATATTGGTCATGTCCTATCCTCACGCTGGCTAGTATTGAGAACTCGATGGTGACACCGTTTTGCTCGTGTAATAAAACATGCTTGAAAGTATGTCGAAGCATGGAAAAAGAAAAAGAAGGACGCCATCAGTGGGTGACTGTATGAGACAGTCGACTGACTTAAGCAAGTGGTTGTTTGGCAACGGCCTTAGAAACAAACAAACGTCTGCCTGGATTAGCTACTTCCAACCCCCTCCCGTATGAGCAAAGACAAGACTTCAATAGCCCTTAGCCAGTGGATGCCACAAACATTCACGGAAAGTGTGATTAACTGATCCTGGCCCGCTCTGACAGCTGTCATCTTTCATTCCACGCTGTTTGCTATGCTTGTGCCATTAACACTTCCAGCTTGTCTGCACCTGACGCCGCGGCAAGGCTCCCAATTAAATGCCACAGAGCAGAGTTTCGTTGATGAACAGTGTTTCAGCATGGTTGCCTGGCGCTCAGACCAGCCCTCGGGATCTCTCGGAGTTGCGGTTGGAGGACAGCTCGGCTCGATTTATCTCTTCGGAACCCCTCTACCTGGTGAGCCCTCCCCGAAAAATAGCCCCTTGTCCCTGCCTCGCACACACCCCTCCACGCAAGCAACCACGGCGCCCTCTGGACCTTGTGCTTCTTCACCGCCTTCTTCTCCAAAGTCATGCTCGCATTCTCGTCGACGCTCAGGTTACCTGCAGTCCCCTTCGTCCCTGTCCTTGAATCAAGCTCTCATCAATCCCTCTGCTCGTTCTCGTGTTGTTTCCGGAGTATCTCACGAACAAGTGCAAGCTTCGAAGAGTTTTGTTGACTTTGAGGACGAGCCCGAGCGGCTCAAAGATTTGCTGAAGAGTAGCGCCGCTAACAAATCAATACGCGAGTGGAGCATCGTGGACACACTACTACCTAGCTTCGAAAAAGGAGTGGTCATCGAACGAACGTCGCCGCTTCCCCCTTCCCCACATCTCCCTACTTCTACCCTCGTGCCGGTTAGCCCCGGATCAAACAGGGATCGCGATGACCCCAGATCTCTTCTATCTGCAACGAATTCGCCGATATTCACTCCCAGATCGCTCTCCGCACCCTCTTCACCTCGCTTCCCTGTCCTGAACGATAAGACTGATGAAGAGTCCCTTACGCTAGTCGCTCACATACTGCCGCCTCGTTGTGGTGTAGCGAATGGGGTTACAGATCTTATCGTTCCAGAGGGGTCAGATTTGTTGGTGTCCTTGCAGGAATCGGGGTATGTTTGCGTGTTCACGAAACACAGAAAGACACTGATCTATGCTTCAGTGATCTGTCTGTATTCGACACACACGATGGTATATGTATTGCAACTTCTCAGTGTGGAAACGCTTCCCGGTCGCAAAGTGATACATCGTGCTGGACTCGGTTGAGGTCAGTTCAGATTGAAGGGGTACGCATTCGTATGACAGTCTTGCGCACCTCTCTTAATTGCTTCCACAGAAAGCCAATTTGATCCTGGCTTGTGCCACATATCGACCTCCCTATTCTGAGATTTTTAGTCTTTCTGACTCGCCCGACAGGTTCGCAGGGAAGTATGCGTGTTATTCACTGTTTGAACTCCACGTGGGGGATTCGTACGGCACACATCTTACACGGCTTGAATCACTTGGCGACTGGCAGGTCGACGGTTTTGCTGAGGCTTTCGACATAATGCGCAATGGAGTGGACGGTACGTCTTTTCGATATTCGACATCACGTCTCTCCCATTTTCCTCACAGGGTCGCTATCCTTTGTGTACATCAATAGCAAGTACCATGTGATCTCCCAACCGCTCTCCATTGTCGCTCACTCCGAGGTTCGCGCCAGTGCACGCCCCGCCCCGTCTTCCTCCGCGAGCTCGGTCGATGAGCCCAAGGTCTCAATAAAACCAAACCCGTTCAAACCTCTTGGCAGCAAGAACCTTGAGAATATTCTAGCTAAGGATTCGGCCCGAATGACGCCGGAGTGTCTAGCCGCTTTTCATACAGACTCTTCACGTCTTTGGTTTGGTCAGGGACAGGATGTTGGGAAAGTCATATTTTCGTCCGCTCCTCGCGGGCTTTGCAGTCGATATGTCATCGCTAGAGACGGTGCCCTCGGACTTGCCTGGACAGATACTGAAGTCATGGTGTGTTCGGGACGCATATTATAATAACTTCTAACTGGGTGTGTACCTACAGGTCTTTCAATTTCGGACCGATAGGGTGGCATCTGATCATTTCTTCACGCAAGTCCAACCGGAAGGCATTGGCAAGATCTTGGAGGTACAACTCGTCGACACTCAGACGATTTTGGTTTTAGGCGTTCGTTTTGCCATGATGCTGCTGCGTGTGTAACACTCACTCAGCTGCGACAGAGCGTTGCCCAGTGGTACAAGTTAATCTTGGTGGATGCTGATGGGAGTCAATGTGATTCAGAGAGTGCCAGACTAAAGCAGGTTTTTTTGGTCATTGTTTCGTCCCTAAATTGAACTGTTGAGACATCTAGACCTGTACTAGCCCAGACAGTCACCCTCGGGACGCCTAGAACAGGCTCAATTGTCAGTACCACAAACGAGGTTGTCATCCTCCGTCATACTTCCTCGGACCGAAAGGAGGTGTCCTTGTTTTCACCATCAGGATCGCAAGATCGAATATACTATAGACTTTGGCGCTCACAGCTGGCAACTACCCCCCGCCAGGAGAGTGACGTCACCTTGACCGCAGTACTTCCCCTAGAGTTTAATACGCTTATATTCGGCTACAGTGGGTTTTTCAGTTCCTTTCCGCCAACCCTGTCTGATATTTGTTCTTCTAGGCGATGGCTACCTCCGACACACCTCGCTTTCAGCGCTAACGACGACCTCTTCCAAGTTGCCCTCAGAGTCGCCTTCCTCACTTTCCATGCAGCCAATCAAGGCCCCACAGTTCCAAAATACTTCCAACATCCCCATACCTGCATCTATTTGCTCGTTGCATCTCATTCGCAACGAACGAACAGGGGATCGCTTCATTATCGGAGGATCAGACGATGGTGGTGTCACCATTTGGACACTACAGTACGAACCTAGTCGTCTTTGAGGCTAGCGGACTCGCTCACACCCCATTCAGGAACCTCAAACTTTGCGCAAGCTTCGTCCAGTTTGTAGTCCCATTATTGTATGTCGTGCAAGTGCGACAGCAAGAAGAACACGCGGGCCCGTTGCGCGGATGTGCGTTATGCATATCCGTCGATGGCACGATCGCAGTTATCGCAGTGGACGGATTTGAATTGTATGTCTATCTCTACCGCCGTCTTGTTCCGTTGGGGCGACCCCTTAGCGTAGGTTGTATGTTTTACCGGGTGCATCGTCGCCCCTGTCGAGCATCCATTATGGTGGTGGCGAGGAACATGACTTGCTCATGGTGCTCTATGTTGATGGCTCTGCAAGACTGTGGGACATCAAAACAGGCGAATTTCGGCGTGCAGTGGACACTGAAAGGGCTAGAGATGCTCTCGAGACTTCCAATTGGCTTGAGCTGTGAGTCTGTTGCACATTTGTCGCTTGCTGACGAATGAACCCCTTATGTTTCCTGCAGACCAATCGACGGCAGAGATACACACATAAGTCCGTCGATATCAACGCTTGCCAACGCGTCCGTCACTATGGACTCGAGTAAGTCAACACCTTTTTGTGGAGGGTAACCGTATCCCAACCTTGTTCACGAGTGTGCACGTTCACGATTGCACTGGAGCGCTCCATGAAGTTGACTGCTGTCGATGCGAAAGCGTCTGGAGATACCCCGGCCTCCTCCGTGGCTTATTCCTCATCCTTAACGCATCTCCGTGCTCTACTATCGATCTTGTTGACTCCCGGACTGAGTCCAGATATCGATGAGGTGTGTGAAATCAAATTGGGTGTTGCTTTCAATACTAGCGGCGTGGGACACGTTTCGTGAGTTCCCTTTGTTCTGTACCGTGTACATGAGACGACGTGTTGGGATCCCCGAAGCAGTCAGGCGACAACCCTATACAACTACCAAAACATCCGAAACGTGTGGTGTATATCGGGGGTCATTTCTGCCTCGCGCGCGATCGCTATCATTGCCATTCTTAAGACGATGTCGCTTTACGAGGGTGCGTTGATGTTCATATGGTAACGCCATTGAATTGATCAGTTTGTTGATAGATATTAGCGACGGTTGTCAGACTGTCATGACGTTTTATGCCGCCTCACTTCCGTCTGTCGTTGGACCCCATTTCAAAGCACCCGATGTTGTTTATCTGGCTCGGCAGTGGTTGGACACGTTGAGTATGCTCCTCACTGGCGCATAAGGCGTTGCAGTGTACTGATGCCATTAATGCAGATGAGTTACGTCATGCGGCAAGAATTTTATTCGACGCGGGGATAGTGAAGCTCTGCGACGAGGAAAGCACTACATTGGTGGACGCTTGGCAACATCATCGTAAGTGACGCATCATTATCACGGATTGCTTTCTATATTCTGTGCTGCTTTCCCCCCAAAGTGCCATGTCTACAGCCCTCTGTCGATCAAGGCTCGAAGCAACCCGGACTTGCGCTGTTTGTCTGCGGGTACATGGCCATCGAGAAGTACAGTCTCCTTTCGACAAGGTGTGTCACCTGCCCGTCACATCTCGCTCGGCACATTGACGCTACGCCCAGTGCCCTCGTGGACATCTCCAAGTCGATCTCGTTGTGCCTTGGAGACGACACCCCGAACCACCGCACTATAGCCATCGACCTTTGCGCCAAAGGTTTTCACATCTGGCAGCACTACGTCGACAGCATGGACCTCTTGCGTGCGCTTTTTGCGCTCGCAACCAACATGCGAAAAGAACTAGCTTCCATCCAAAATGTTGGACCGCAGGCGCGTTTGGCGGTATTGCAGATCGCGACACAGCACACGGGGTCGTTCATGACGGTGTTGACGTTGGATATCTTGAATCCGAGGTCCGTGACAGAGCGGAAGAGCGTAATGCAGTTGGTGGCGTTCATGATACGCAAGGTAGGTAGGCTTGAACTTGCAGTTGCGTGCACGTTTGCTGATGAGATGGTGGCCAGCGACCGCTGATACTGTACCCGAACCTACCACGGTTAATGGAAGCGGTAGTCAAGTCTCTCGATCCCAACTCGACGTCAAGCCGAGACGCTGTGCTCGACACCGCCACCGAAATTATCGGACATGTCGTGAAAACGTACATCCTTCCCCGTTCTCTCCTTCTGCCCGCTCACAAATCAACCCCTGTACAGCTTTCCTACCGTCGACTTTCACACTCCAACGCAACGTCTCGCTGTCGGCACGGCAGAAGGCGCATTCATCATGTACGACCTGAAATCCGCCACGCAGCTCTATGTCCTCGAGGGCCACACCCACCGCCCGACCGCGTGTGCATTTTCGCCGGACGGTCGGCGACTTGTGACCATCTCTCTTGAGGAAGGCGTAGTCAGGGTGTGGAAGGTCGGTGCGAGCTTGGCAAGCGCACTATTACATCCTGGGCGGCCACCGAGGCAGGGCGAGATGGGATCGCGGCCATACAAGACGTTTCCGTTCAATGTCGGGCAAGAGGGCGAGTGTGCGTAATTTATCTTATGGGCGTTGGGTCACTCAAAAGCCTTTTCTTTCTCTCCAGCCAATATGACGATCGCAGAAACGCTCGAGTGGGTCCGGTTTGAATGGTCGTCTGATCGTAGCGTACGTCTGCATATACGAGAGAGTACACTATCTTTCAGCGCATGAGATCGATATGGTTGACGAAGACCCGAGCGCATGTCGACCCCAATACTGTTAGGTGAATGGTATGTCGTATGGCAGTTGCTAGGACAAGGACGTCCACTGACGCGTTTGTTTACAGTAGTGAGACCAAGTCAGTGGTAACAGCCATTTAATACACGCTCTCGCACAGCTAGTTTTGCGACACCCCAGATTACCGTAGCATACATAAATAGACATAGATGTACCACGAAGTCTCTCAGCTGGGTGCTCACATTTTCTGGGGCAACTCACTGAGGGATTGATGCAGCGACAACACTTCATTCCTGGGTATTGACTCCTGTAACATGGTTTTCGTGAGAAACAAAGACAATACAAGGCTCATTGGCAGCATGTCATTAATGATTACAGACCCAAGTTGGGCGAGAATTTAGCCGTGCTCTAGTGAAACTTGAGTTGACAGCTTTGATTGCCGTGTGGTCAAGTGCCGGGAAGCGCGTTTGTGGAGAAACTGAACTGTTCTTTCTCTGGGTCCTCGTAGGGGGAAGGAGCGAAAAAACGGGTACCAGTATTCCGACAGGAAGCGAGTGAATGGATATTGCTACAGACACGGAGTGCATTCGTTGAGCGGATATATACAAAGTATGGCGTATCATGAGAAGGGCGACGACTCATCGACCACGCAGGTCGACAACATATATTATGCGGTGCAATGTTCCATGGAGGAACGGTTCTCGTGATGAGAACAACCTGCGATAATTTAGAGGTGATGACACCGGAAATACGGGGTGATAGAGTCTACTGGTCTAAAGACAACATGCATAGAATGTCAAGGTGTACGCACACAGCTGGTTCGGCGACCTTCTACTGCACTGCTACGCCGTGTCGCTGGCAACGACGTCCACGACAACCGGTGGTGTACCGCCAGGACGTAGTTATGCTGATACTGACCATTGGAGGCGCTTACTCCGGTCACAGAGCTCGACCGTGGTAGGGGGATACTTACAGTTGAATCGTAGCAGTGACATCCAGGGGATGTGTTTATCTGGGACGAAAAAGGACTTCACACCAGAGCGACCTCCGTGTCGATCGTAGGACAAAATGCACAGCCACCGTCTGGGACGCGAACACGTGATCAGTCCACTACGACAGCAACGATAGGCTGCTTGCTCGTCGACATCAAAGTAGGAGCAACTGAGTACCTCTGGTCAAGAAAACATGGCGCTGCAGCAATACAACATACTCATCGCGTGCTCTAAGACTTGCTGTCACGTTTTGGGACCCGTAGGCGCATTCAGCTTCGTCTCATCCAACACACACCAGATGCCCGGTTTCTTGCAATAAATGGAGGGATCGAGGAAATTACTCTCGATGTTCTATCCTGTATTACTGCAAGCATCGCATGGTCCCAGATCGCGTCGTATCTGACTACTTTCGCCATCAATTCCACACCCATTCCAACCACACTCCAGGAACCGGAGTCTTTTATATCGATGACGCTGCACTCGATTTGTGGAAACACGATCAGCTCGCGAACGCCAATGCACTATTGACGCGAGCAATCACTAGACCTTGAAGTCCAAGTCACCATGGACTTTTTAGTCGGGGTTTTAGTGAGAGCTTGTCTTCAAAAGTGGGACGCAGCGGTCGTCGATGCAAAAAAGGTTTCTTCCTTCTCTGCTCTCCCCCACGTTGGTCCTAATACTAATTCGCACAAAGTCCGTCGAGATCCAGCCCTCTGCCGTTGTCTACATTGCGAAAAGTGTAGCTCTTGTTGGTAAGGGAGAGACATGGGAGATGCTGGGCGTGCGACATCACGTTGAGCATTTCGTTCAACTCATGTTCTCATCGAGGTGTGTCTCATGCGCTCGAATTTGGTTGCTCCTCGTCCAATCTCATTCCTCAGGTTGTCGTGTTGAGTTTATGGTTGGCGAACACGACGGCTTGATATCTCGCTTGGACGGCCCTATCACTACCCCTCCCTTCGGTTCAGTATACTATGTGGTACGAACACGTACGTTGGCTCGTTAACTCACAGAAACATTACCGCTGGTTTTTCGACAAGCTTATACGTACCTTCTCGCTGGAAACTCGCGCATGGAACATGATTATCGTCCCTCACAGATATCTGGATGGTCCATTGATGGCCACGGTGCTACGATTCAACAGCGTCTTCGTAGAGCCTTGTGTGCAGCAGGTCGCATGAAGGCGGCAAGCGAATCTGTTCCCGACATGCAGTGAATACGTTTGATCGAGAGATCTACGCGAGCGAGGTGAGTCTGTGCTTCCCGGATTAGTTGTCAACAGTCGAAACTTCTCCCCAGATTTCACCCACCAATGTTTTTTCACTCCCGAATGCGCATGTGGTACAGCTCTACAAGATGAACCGACGGTGCTTGTCCGAATCCCCATTTAACAAGCCATAGGTTGTTCTCGACGGTGGTGAGATCAGTGTTAGCAAGCGGGATGTTACCTTTGCTGCTACTTCAATGTGGGTATCTCTTTTGCTCTACCGTCCCTCGTGGGCCTGGCACTCTTGGTTTGAGTTTACAGAGCCGAGACTTGCGATTTATCAGACTCTCTGCCAACATTTCGAAGTCACCGACCGCCTGGTGGACGCAATCGAGTGTTTCCACCACATGAACACTGAGTTGGCAAACGAGATAATCGAGGACGACGGGCAAGTGAGTTTGCTATTGGTGAGTGGTCGTGCGTGCTGTCGAGGCGGTGCTTGTGTAATCCATCTCCGGACTTCAAGCACCGCCGCGTTAACGAGCTAGGATGCCTTGGAGACACAGAAGCCGATGCCTAATAGCACGACAATGCAGCTACTTATTGTTCAGCTCTGTTACCCCTTAGTCTCGCTGTCTTACGAAACGTTTTCATCAAACGAAGCAAGGTATATATGGCAAACGGACTATGAAAGGACTAGTTGATACAACCCATGTGCGCCAATTCTGTCGCGTGCAGATCTGATCTTGTCGACACCATCATTACGTGCTGGCGCTTGTTCCATTGTCCCCATGGTGTTATGAGAGCATTTTGATGGAATGGGCAAAGATAAAAAGGACCGATGGGTCGTAGAGGAGTGCCTTAATGGCTACATTCGGTGTAAGTGTTTCTCGTTGAGATGTATTGTAAATCAACATTTTAATTTCAAGATCAATGTCCCAAACTTCATTTTATCGAACCTTGTGTGAACGCCTCGAAATAGTCCACCGTGCATCGGATGCAACTGAGTGTTTCTACGATATAGAAAATGATTTAGTGCAAGGGATTCAGGGCAATGATGCAAAACGGGTCCTCGGTGAGTGACTGCACTTAAGAGGGTAGCAAGCAAGCAACTGTCCTGCGTCAGACTTCAAACCTTGTTGCCGAAGGCTCAAAGGCATTGGGGACGCTACAGTGAACCAATCACCAATGTGGTGGAGGCATCTCCCGGTATTCAGCTACGCCACAGTATGTTTCGATCCAGCTACATCACAAGGTCTGCTGAGAAAGCGAAGCAAGGCATACCTAGCTAAATGTTTGCGTGAGGACGCAGTAAACGACGCAAGCGAGGTGTGTCCCGTTTGTCCCTAGCAAGTTAGACAGGGCCAGTGACTGAGAATGACATAGATGCATTTTAAGCATGCTCTTGAAAATGTCGGAGTCACCTAATCCAGGAGTCTGGTGAGGATAACAGCGGAGTTCTGATATTTACATATTAATATTGTCTCCTAGAGCATTCTCGTTTGTACGTCAACCTAGCATGGACGAAAGAAGAGGTTGAATTGACTATTAAGGTGGCGGTTCATAAATCCCCACTAGAGCTCATTCACACCGATTTCATCGTATTCTCGACGAGTCTGGGCAAGCATACTTCAAGTATTTCACTTATCACAAATTGCCAATGTTCTGCAAGGCCGTGAAGGCCAACGTGCTCCACTAGGCGCGGGGCGACTCGTGCTATATCAGCAAAGTATGTTTTATCGTGCTCCAGGAAGCCCTATGTGCCATGTTCAAATGGTGTGAGGGTTCCGCTGTGACAATTGCTTTCCTCATTGGTGTTGATTCTCCATCACAGCACGACGGTCCTCTAGAGAGCATTTGGAACACGGGCCTGGACGTTCTAGGAATGTCACCCCTCTAATGTGGTCCGATTCCACGTCAAGCACTGGACCCGCTGCTGAATCTGGTATTTGCAACCACAAGGTGCACCCGAGACCTTTTTGGAGACAGCAAGGGCAGCCCATGTCTCAGAATGGTCCTAATGGCCTTCCAGCTGTGACATACGCATGAAGCCCTGCATGGTTCCCATCGGAAATCGGAACGGATCAGGGATCTAGCCTTCTCGTTCTGTGGAACGTTCTCTGTCATCCTTGTTAGCCCAGCATGATGGTGGGGACAAGGCACTCGATCAGCTTTCGACGAGGCTTCTCATGAACTCGGGAGACATGACTATCCTTGTATGGACAGGGAGATCTGGCAGTTATGACAGTTGCCTCGTGACCGATTTCATGGTTCGAGCAGTCGCCAGCAACGTACATTCCATCGACGACAGAGGCACTGAAATGGACGCTTTCATTGCCTGGTTGCATGTCTCAGCACTCGATCTCGCCTTGGCGACAATGGTGTACGATCAACCCGTGACCTTCCTGTAACATTATCTGCAGGATAGCGACCGATGCCTACACGACATGGGGGCGATGGTGATGTCTAACGGGGTCAGATGACTAGTATCTTGGATCGTCTTCAAGCTCGGCTCCGTATGGACTTTGGGGTAGGATCAAATATATTTTCCGTGCGCAGTCAACTGCACTTGGATCATGGAGATTACAATTACAGAGCATCTCTCAACTGAACTCTCTACTTGTGCGTTGATTTTCTCGGCTAACAGCCTGTTGGGAGTATAAGAGATACAATATCTGAGAAGATCTTTAGACGGCGAGTCGACACTGTTCACTGATGCTCTGCGTTTCATCTCGTCAGCGCTCGCTGCTCACCTCGGGTGGTCATTAAGTAGGCCTCCTATTACAACCCCTAGAAACGTAGCGTCTCTTCATCCTTCTTTGTCTGCATCACCGATGGACAGGCGAACACGGACCCTCCGACTGATAGCTTGACTAAGAGAGCCGTTTGGCGCATTGTCGGTCACGCAGGACCTTGGAAACGTAGCGCATACAGGATGGTACAGTCTGGTGACGGTGCAGGTGAGGAAGCCCATCCCAAGCATATTGCATGAGCTAGTGGGGAGCGTATGCAACCCGCACCTGGTCCTTACCTTGATGACGATTCGAGAGGACATGAAGCTGCGGTGTTCAGACTGTGGCCCTCAAGATCGTCCCTCTGTTTCGTCAAATCCTCTTGTGTGCTTCCTGACAAGCCGCTGTGTCCTTCTGAATTTATTTTATCAGGATGTCCCTCGATCAACCCTCGATGATGGATTAGCTGAATTGCAACGCTGACCGGGACGGGCTTGGGTGGGGTCACGTCCACAGACCAATTCGAAGCTCCGAATAACGCCAGCCCCGCACTCCCCAGTTTATCGTATGGTCCGCTCGCTGCGAGTCTACAGGTACCCGCAATACTGCCAGCACCCTGATTCTGAACTAATAGATCGAGCGGGGCATTTTATGTAGTATTTACCATACGACTGTTGGAATTAGTTGATTACCTACGCTCTACCGCTTACATAAGCTAATAACTACAAGTATCCTGCAGTTTTACAGGTTATGAGCCCCACCTGTGCTTAGAAAATGAAGTAGCTTACTCACCAGGACTTGAACCCAAGGCTCAAGAAGAAAATGCCTTATTTGATTGAAATTAATAATGGCATGAAAACTCATATACCAGACCTAGCAGCAAGTGGAGAAAACTAGACAATATGGTGCAAACAGATCAAACAGGTTGTTAGAGAGAAGAAACTAGAAAGTTATTTTGATGGCACTGTTACAGACCTGGACCCACAGCTCAAGGCCATTATAAAGGCCATTATAATTTCTAATTTATTCAATTTCATCTATTGTTTTATGCTTTAACTCAAATCTGCTCATGATCAGTTTAGCTATCTTATGAAGCAATTCAAATGGTATATAAAGACAACAGTATCTTATAAAGCACTACACTTGACTATATAAGAGCCAAAACTGGTTAATGGAAAGTATTAGCAGCACAGCAAGCTAAAAAATAGATCAGATGGGCCAGAAACTGGGCCAGAAAGTTATAGAAGGTATCACAGGCCAAAATGCAATATAGACAACCTTCATCAAGTGAAGCTGAAGGGTTAAAGGGGTAAAAATAATGAGAGTAAGGTGTGAAAGTTTATCACACTATAATTATATACCAGGAATTTGAAATGGTAAGTTAACAGAACAATAAAGCAGCTGCTGATATTATAAACCTGAATGTAAAGAATGCTAAGCCCACAAGGCCAGCAGATATAACAGACAACCCACAGGATATGTTACTTAAGTTATAAGGTGGTAAAGAGCTTGATGTTATGGATTCAGACCAAAACAAGAGAAAACAATCTTGGGGAGTGCCCACAATGGAATTAAAAAAGTGGCAGCCTAGCAAGCACAAAAAAACAAGGAAACAAGTACAAGTGCTCCAGACTGGGAAACCAGTCTATGCTCTTGCCCTTTATATATTGCTACAGAAGATGCATGAACCAGACCATGAAATATACATAAGGTAGCTGATATACAAAAGTAATGCTAAATAAGGAAATAGAGCAAAGGGAAACTAAATAAAAACCAATGGCAGATAAAAAGTAAAAAGTAAAAAGAAAGCAAGGCAGCAATAAGGTATGATATCAGAGGGCTAGGCCATGACATCATAAAAGGCTATGCTACAATGAGGTAAAAGGCTAGACCAGACTAGATCAGAACACATGGCATGATATCTGATAAGATAAGATAAAGAAAAGGGGCTGAAGCAGTATTAAATAGGAAAGAGGACTTAGCTTAGGGTAAAAATGAAAAATAACCCTTAGCTAAGTAGTGCCAATGCATAACACTTGAAAAGATTGAAAAGGCTAATGCAAAAGGGCAGGATGCCAGGGCTAACCTAAAAAGGGCCACTGGCAAGACACTCATTACACCAGACAGTCAAGAAAGTGGTGACAATGAAGTCAGCCATGTAAATGAGATACCAGATGATATCTACAATGGCCATGCCAAGGTTAATGAATAAAATCAAATGTAAAGCAAAGTAACTCACTATAAAACCCCCCAACTGAGACAAATACCATGCAAGCCATTCAGACATCATGCAAGATGGAATTGTGTGAAAAGGGCTAAGACATCACCATGAGCAACATGAAGATAGTGGGTATTCATAACAAGGTTAAGCATGGAGAGAGCCAGGCTGACAATAACAAGTGCAGCAGTGATGTGATTGCATGTGTGCAGGAAGCCCTAGGTGGGCAGTTAGTCAACAATGAAGGCAATCTCATACCAGATAAACTCCAGAGCATGCTGCTTGAGGGAGAGGACTGGAGAATGAGCAGCAGAAGCAATATGCTCACTGCATACAAAGCTGGCACAAATACCAAGACAAGTGCAAGCACACAATATGTGTTGCACATTGGACCAAACAGAGACAATGAGACAGCAAAATCAAGACTGTCAAATGACCCTGCAGATACAACAGGTGACAATGGACATCATCCAGATGCACCCACAGAGCCACCTGACCAGCCAGTGGGCATGGACAAAAGGGATGGCAATTCAAGGGATGTGGAGAGGGTCAAGAAAGGTGCCAAGGGAGTGTCAAGAACATCACAAGCTTCAAAAGAGAGCATAATGGCAACAGGCAACAATATACCAGGAGATCTCCATGAAGTGCACATACCACCCAATGAGCCTGCACAGCAAAAGGATGCACCCCCAGGTATCAAGCTTGAGGGGGAGTGGAGAGATCAGGGCAACCTGAGCATCGAAGCAGATGTATCAAGAGCATTGGAAATGATATCGACAGATCCGGAGTGGATGGGGGCCAATGGTGGATGGATGGCGCAACAAGCAACACGCACATTGACTCAAAACGAGTCAATACAAGGATGCTAGCTGACAACCAGTTAAGTCAGCATGGACGGCACAAGAGCTCGATGACACACATACCAGGGCCATCCATCAAGAATGACCGCGCGCGCACAGAGTAGCGCGAACAGAGTAGTGCGAACGAGCCGAGATTACCAAATTAGGCAACTGCGCTTATGTTACTCCGACGGCGGCTGGACAGACACAAAAGTATAATTGTTTATGGACGATTTACAGCAATTCTTTGGGATTTAATTCAGGTATCAATATTCTTTTATTATTTACCTCTTTCTTTTGGGCAAGCATTCACCTTTCCAGGATTTCTGCTTGGGGGGGAGCGTTGGAATTAGTTGATTACCTATGCTCTACCGCTTACATAAACATATAGCTACATCGGACCATTTGTTACCTTAGGATATTTAGTGACTACAAGTATCCTGCAGTTTTACAAACTCCGCCTATATCGACGCCTGATCGACTGTGGGGCCGCATGTACACTGCTGACCGGTGTTGTTTGGCTGTCATAGCGAACTGACCAACCATGCGTTGGCTTTGATTTGCCAGAGTTGGGGATTGCACTGTCTCCAGCCTGAATAAATTCGTGGCCACCTTTCAAGTCAGCGTCAACGAGCCGTTCTTTCTACCTGCAGCAAGTTTACACATGCCTTATTTAGCTTATAGAGCTTACTTTGATCTACACCACACTCAACAATATATCTAGTCATCTGAAAAGTGCTCAAGTACTTGTCTGTGATTCTCTCTGATCATGATAAAGGCCAATAAAAATTGACATTCTAAATATTGTTTTTGGTATAAGCCAGTTTATTTTAGACAAATAAGCCAAATAAGACGTGTAAATTTGCTAATGCTGCGAGTCTATCGTACACACGATCTAACACGATGATTGGGCTCAGCGAACGTGAATGCCTGATTTCCTTTTAACCACCACCAAGAGAAAATGACACGGGACATGTATATATTGGAAATGACCAAGCGTTCGACGACAAGGCATAGTGTAGCCAAATCAGACGATCAACTGACTCTCAACCTATTAATATTTCTCTTTCATCCATTGGGTCACTATCGCGCCATCCACGTCTCATTCTTCCTGAACCGTACACACTCGGTCGATGAGCTCTCATGACCACTGAGAGCCACCGTCGGTAAGCCCGTCCATCGACATAGTCACTCAAATGTTATGTTTCCCCGGACGATCGTAATCCACGCCGACGTTGCGTCAGGATACTACACACCGCGCGCCAAAAAAGAAAAGTCCAAAGAATCCGTTACGAGAGAAGCCAAGAGAAATGAAACAAAATCGGACCCACCTGCCACACTATCACACCGGCATCTGAAAGGAATATATCCGTTGAAGTGAGTCGTGACATGAGAGCCGATGAGACTTACGCCATCCCTGGGCGGAAGCCTGGGAGACACACGACGCGAGTGTCAAGGGGTCCATATCTCCGCTTTGTGCGTCCGCACCTATGTCCAGTTTGCCGATCACAATTTTGTCGAGAGAGACGCCATTGGCGGAGATCTGGAAGAGGGCAGTTTCAGGCCACCTTGACGAAGAGGCCGTCAAGAGGCCAGCGCATGTGCTGTACTCTGCGGTTCCTTCTGTTGACCAAGTGAGATAGGCTTTTCAGCATGTCAAATTCAGTGTCACTTGGCTCGATCGCTCACGGCCGTAGAACTGAGTTGTTCGATCAGTCAGTCATGATTATCCGTGATATGAAAAATTGAACATACTTGGACATTATACTTGATAGGCGATCGGTCAAACACGAGAATCCGGAGTCACGTTCACTCACCCAGTCGATTAAAGACCCCACGCTCTGGTCAACTGCGAGATAACCTCCTCCACTCCACGTAGATGTAGAAAACCTTGGTTCAATTCAGTCCACCAATTAACGAGGTCGCTGGCCAATCCGGGGATTGGACCCACCAGGGCGCAACGGCTGCGGGGTACACGTCAATCCTTGTTGAACCAGATACGAGACACAACTCACGGGCATGAGTGAGGATGTACTGTCCCTGGGGAAGTGTCATGCGAAGCTGCTTAGTGAAGCTGATAAGCCACGTCTCCGCAGAGCCTCCTCCGTTGTTGAACGCAGCGAGGTCCTAACCCACAATGTCCTCATAGGTTACCATCACATCCCCTAAAAAAGACCCTAGACAGTACCTCATAGTCAACGTCGATACCCTGAACACCATAGGCAGTCACCCAGGTAGCCATGGTATCTGCAGTGGTTATGGGATCGACCCCCCACGTCGTCGGTGCCTCGGTGCCCCCAAATGCAGAGACCATCAGTGATATTCCAGCGGCATTATACTCTGACAGGTAGGAAGTTCGTTGGTTGTCTGTCAGGTCCTGCCAATTCTGGGCTTCATCGACTGGACCCGAGGTCAACAGAAAGGCAAGGACACTAGAAATCCATCAGTCATGCTAAAAAAATGCTACCCGTTAAATACTCGCAAAACGTTGAATCCCTTGAGTGCACGGTGTGTAGCAATCAGGATAGTTGGCGGGGAAACGTACGTTGTTTGCTTACCTCTAGATCTGATGGACTGGGCAGCTGTTCGAGCCACTTGTCATTGTAGGCCACGAAGTGAGGTGCAGCCGGTATAGATCGCTTTAAGAAGTCACGAGCGAAAGGACTAAGACGTTGGAGTTTTTCTGCCAACGGAAGGGCACGGAGCGATATAAGAAAGGAAAAGAAAACTATGGATGCGGCCATGCCAGAGCGAAAGGAGACCATGGCGTAGACACAAGTGTAACGTGAGGCATGAACGGGCTACAAGCGTGGCCACTCAGGGCATTAAATATCACAGCCTGAGCTGATATCGGACCGTCCACCCCATGGAATAGGAGTTATGTGAAGACGAGACCACGGACCCTCAGAACTAGGTGCGGATGATACCGGGGAGCACACCAAGACATCGCGGTTCCAGAAACAAGCCGTTGGACAGCCAGATATACAGATTAGCACATGACAACGCGATACTGCCCTGGAACAGACAGATAGTTCCACGAAAGGATACTATTGCCATACGGTAGGAGTAGCGTGGTATGGGGATGTAATGCGGAGTGATCTTCGTTAGGATCATTCAGCGGCCAGAGGTCCACGTAAACACCCGTCGGCTTCATTACTGCATTATTGGGTGACGAAGAAATTGGTACACTGGAGGGATGCAGTATACCAGGACTGGTGCTGAGCCCGGCAGTAGGGAAAACTCGGGAACACGAAAGAACCTGGAACGTCATGACTTCGTGTCACAGATGCGGTGCTGTGCGATGTTGAATTGCGGAAGTGAGCAATAGTGAAGACTAAGCTAGGACCTTGCCTACGAATCACCGAGCTAGTGCTACGTTCATCGTGCTCTATAAATGGTACCGCCACTCACCCTGACGATAAATTGTAGGACGCTAGGCACACATGGTACTCGGGCCATTCGACAACGGGAACTCTGCTGCGGCCGTGACAAAGGAGTCATGGGGTGATCGTACCGGAAACCTGAGCCTGCATTGAGCAGCGATAGTCTCACTTTAGTTTAGTGATGTTATTTGTCGTCCGTGTTTCCTGTCACAAGCGCCGTTTCTGCCCGACAATCGCTGGACCGCCAAATCCAGATACACTTCCATGCCCGCCTCGAGGTTGCGAGGTACAACTTCGGAGAACCATGTGTTTGAGAGAATAGAGGGTATAGATCCCGAGAGCCCAATAAAGACCTGACCACGATCACTGCTCCATGAAGGTGCTAACCTCTCGACCGAGCAGTACACCCGCGCTGGTAAAATCTACGTTAAGTCCGGCATGCAAAACGAGTTGTTCCGGGTCCATTGGACAGTGACACCATGGTAACATAGGCGAGTAGTTCGTCACTAGACATGGCTGGGAGCAATCTGGGCGAGCAAGCAATGTCAATGT
Organism: Pulveroboletus cf. rosaemariae; assembly: GCA_038089275.1. Classification (NCBI taxonomy): domain Eukaryota; kingdom Fungi; phylum Basidiomycota; class Agaricomycetes; order Boletales; family Boletaceae; genus Pulveroboletus; species Pulveroboletus cf. rosaemariae. The sequence continues at coordinate 45,663 of JBBPKN010000324.1, forward strand.
GAAGTGATAGAGTGCGTGCGCGCGTGTCTGCTCTTTGGTCGTCCGGAGCATGTACTACTGACGATGACGGGGAAAACTGTCATGTCCGGCGTGGTGTCATGCTTAGCGCCGAGTCATTCCAGCAGGCCCTGCATGACCGATCGACCGTCTTCTGAGCTTGCTGGCCGCGCAGATGATTGTTTAGTCCACTGGCATGTTTGCCGTGACACGATGGACCCGTGGGAAGGCGATTTCCTACTGAAAACACAGTCCGAGACGATCTCGTTGGACGCGGGGTGATGGAGTATGCGTGCTGGCCTATAACGGTAGGCAACGTGTCGATTCGAATGGGCATAGGGCATGGGCATCAGAGCTTATTCGTCAACTCCTTTCATTGAGATACTCATGACCACGGCTACGATAAGCGGTGCGTGCTGACAGGACAGATAGTGTGCGCTGAAGCTGACCATGGAACAAGATAATCCCCTGGTCACCGAAATCGACGCCGGTGGCTGGATAGGCGCAGTAGCGTTCTCAGCAAGCTGCAAGTACCTCGTAGGCGGCGGTAATGGGGTTCGAGTGTGGCGAGTGGAAGATGGCAAGCAAACGGCAGCAATGACGACGCGAGGCCGTGTTGTTTGCCTCGCTGTCTCCAACGATCGCAACTGGATCGCAGCGGGGACAAATTTCGGCCAGGTATTGGTCTGGGACACAAACACATACGGACAGGCCTTCACCCACCAGATTGGTCTCTCTGATCTCAACGGCGTCGACTTCTCGCCCGACTCGACCCGGCTCGCCACCGCATCAGACAACCGCACAGTCGCAGTCTGGGACGTCGCAACTCGCAGACGAGTGATCGGTCCACTCTGTCACGATGACCCCGTGAGAGCAGTGAAATACTCACCACAGGGTAGTCGAATCGCGACGGCCACCCAGAAAGCTGTTCGAGTCTACAACAGCAATGATGGTCACTTATTCGCAGACATTAAGGTGAATGTAACCTGGTGGTACACCGGTGGACTTCTCTGGTCAAACGATTGGCTCTTCATCGTATCCGATGGTAAAATCAAACAGGTGGAGGCGTCCACTGGCTCAACAGTCTCGGAATGGTCAGTTCCCAACGGAGGGTGGACATCGTGTATTTCCCTACCTCAGCACGGACGATTCATCGCATCCTATGCAAATCGTAGCGTCACATTTTGGGACACGTCGACACGCACACAGTTTGATCTCATTCAACACACTGAAGATATATCTTCGATCACATTCTCTCCAGATGGCCTGTTTCTCGCATTTCGTGGAAAGAATGGAAAGATCGCTGTAAGAGATTTATCTGGCATCATTGTAGGTACCATGTATTGTTGGATCATAACATGTCTGAATATCACCCTAATTCTGCTTGGTTGGATTTCTTCATAGGACTCATTCTCATTGTCTCATACACACCCAACATTCCGGGAACCTGAAATTCATATCGACGACACCGTACTTCATTTCTGGAAACACGATCAACTCGACGACGCGGATGCATTATTGACACAAGAAACCATTGGTTCTCCAAGTCCAAGTCATCATGTACTTGCCTGTCGAGCTCTCGTGCGAACTCGTCTACAAGATTGGGATGCAGCAGTTGTCGATGCCGAAAAGGTATAGCCACTCTGATTCGTATATTGACACCAACTCTCCTTGGTACAAAGTCCATCCAGGTCCAGCGCTCTGTTATTGGCTATGTTGCAAAAAGTGTAGCGTGTGTTGGCAAGGGAGAAAGACATGCGGCATACCGGGCATGCGATATCGCGTTTGAGCATTTTCATTCAACTCACATTACATTTCTCCTTCTCATCAAGGTATGTATCCCATACACTAGAACCTGGTTTCCTTTTAGTTGTTCATATTCCGCAGGCGGTC
>JBBPKN010000325.1:0-47499 GCA_038089275.1 Pulveroboletus cf. rosaemariae
CTATATTACTAGCATTCATTTCAACTTGAACAGATTTGGAAGAGTTAGGATAGACTAAGAAGGATGCAGTACTCATAATGTTCTTGAGAGTAACAAAGGTCTTCTGTTGAGGAATGTCCCAGGAGAATGTCTTGTCCTTGTGAGTTAAATTATTAAGTGGACAAGCAATATCAGCAAAGCCTTGAATAAAACAATGATAGTAATTTGCTAATTCAAGAAAAGCTTGCACTTGTTTAAGGGTATGGGGAATAGGCCAATCTTGAATAGCTTGAATCTTGTTCATTTGCATTTTAACCCTGCTTTTAGATACCACCATACTCAAATAATCCACCTTTTCTTGAATAAAGTGGCATTTGAATGGCTTAAGAAAAAAATCATTGTTCATTAATCTCTGTAATACCTGAGAAACCATGGTGGCATGTTTGACTCATGATTTTCCTTTAGAGAAAATAATAATATCATCAATATATATTAGTACAAAGGCCTATAAATCATGAAAGAGATTATTAACCATAGTTTGGAATGTTCCAGGACTATTGCATATCCTGAAATACATTACCATTGGCTCATAAGCTCCTAAAGGCATAGTGAAAGTGCCTTTCCATTTATCACCTTCTTTCATTCAAATATTATTGTATTCCCAATGAAGATCTAAAGTTGTGAATAAGTCAGCACCTTTTAATCTGTCAATTAATGTAGAAATGAGGGGAAGAGGGTAATTGTTCTTGATGGTTCAATCATTGAGATATTGATAATCAATGACCATTTGTTTACCACCATCTTTTTTGCTGATAAAGAAAACAGGTGAAGTCTGTGGAAATTTAGAGGGTCTAATATATCCTTTTTTACTTTCTTTCTCAATAAATTCTCTGACTTTGGTCATTTCTAAGTCAGAAAAAGGAATAATGCAACCTTTTTTTGAAGTGAAACCTTTTTTTAATTCTACTCCATGATTTCATGGTTTTCTTGTTGGCATACATTCTGATTGCTTTTGAGAAAAGATCTTTAGAAATTTCCAGAACTCCTGTGGTACCTGCTCTTTTAATTTGTTAAACTCTGTGTTTACCTGATGATTTGCTATGTTAACATTGGTAAAGGAAATTTTCTTGTTTTGCCAGTCAATTGTGGGATTATGATGCTTGAACCAGTTATATTCTATAATCATATCACAGGTGCCTAGTATAGATACCAGGGCTTCTATTTCTTCTTTGTGTATGCAACTTGTTGTGTCAATGAAACTGATTTGGAGTTGAATCTTGAATTTAATTCTTCCTTCTTTGCCTTCTGTTCCATCTGCATTGATGACTGCAATATCCTGATGCAAAGGAATTTGTTTTAGTTTATATCTTTCAACTAACCATTTGTTGATAAATGTTACAACTGCTCCTGTATCTAATAATGCCATTAGTGTTTTCATTTTTGTCCATTCTTTTATTTCTCTTTTTCCTTTTACCTGTGTTTTTAGCATAAATTTATCTTTTTCTTCCAATAGATCAAGGGTTTTTTTCAATTCTGTAAAAGGTGAGCTGTGAATAAATATAGGAGAATTTTCTTTTTCTTTTTGGAAGGAATTAAGCACCATTTTATTGCCTATGGCCAAGCTCCAAAGAAACCCCTCTGAGGCAATTGAACTAGAATTGAAAAATTTTACAGCAGTACCTGATTTAAATACATTTGGACTTTGACCACCTCAATCAGTCAAAGTTATCCTTGAAAAGATGATTTAGCTTTTTGCTCTACTTCAAACTTATCTCTGAAGTATGCTTCCACTTCTTCCATACTATTCCAGGGCATATTGATCTCCTGGATGCTTGCTTGCTGATTTTGTTGAGCTGCCTCAGCTTGCAGCATTCTTATATCTATTGGGTTGGCAGTGTATCAACCATTACTGTCTGGCTCTGTGGAAAAATCTCCGAATCTAACAATCTGGAATGTGGCCCTATTATCAGCCAGGGTGTTAGCTCTTCCAGAATATAGGGGAGTAAAGGGAAGAGAAGAATGACAATCCTTTGTGATATGACCTTTTTTGTGACACTTCCAGCATTTCTGCTGTGCCACTATCTTTTGCACATCTATCTCCATAGGAGCCCCACTTTCTGGTTGTGTTTCTACTTGAGTGAAATGAGGAGAAGGTTGCCATTGTGGTTGAGGACAGAATTGATTTGATGAATTGGTGGAGAAATATCCAGGAGGAGGGGGTCCTCTAGGAGCATTGTACCTTGGTTGAAATCAGCTGGTGGGAGCTTATTCTCTTTCTACAGACATTCTTTCAAAAGCTCTTCCTATGCTCCTAAACTATTCTGTCAACTCCCTTAATAACTCCTTTAATCCCTGAAGACAGGCTTGTAAGTAAATTTGGTACTGAATTTGTACCCTGAGAAGCTTCATCACATGTTCTTCAGAAATTTCTGAATCTCCTCTCAACATCTCAAAATCTTGCAGGTAGTTATCAATAGACCCTATTTGCCTTAGCCCTTCTATTTTCTTTACTGCTTCATGAGCAAGTTCATCAATATGAAAGTACTCTTTTATTTCTGTGGCCAGATCTCCAAAATAAGGCCACACCTTTATTCCCCTTACTTCCCTTTGTCCTTGATTGTTGATGATATATTTCTGTTCTTCTTGAATATATTTTTCTAGGGTGAGCTGTGCAAACCCTTCTGCATTTCCCAATAATCTTGATAAGACTGCTGTGGTCATGATGCAATCATTCTTCCAATCTATTTCATAAGTCCAAATAGTAATAAGGGCCCACCACCTTCTTCATTTCTTTCAATTACCATTCTGCTTTCCTGGATCTGCAATTTTCCTGGCACTATTCTTAGTAGCTCCCAGAATATCCTGCAGCTGGTCCACTAAGCCTGTTTGGTCTGAAGACATATAAGGCCTGGAAAGTGAAGATTCTGTTTGTTGGGGCTTTCTGATGAATGATGAGCTTGGTCTTGGCTCTTCCTGGGTTAAAAAGGTGGAACTGGAAAGGGGGTAAAGGGGCTCTAGGATATCTGGACTGGACTTGCTGGTTTTGGGTGGCTGTGAGTACTCTGTGTCCAGTGGAATTCTAAACTCTCCTTTACCTGGGTATGACACATTTGCTTAATGATCTAATAATATGGGGTGCTTCTGTGGTCCTAAAACTTCTTCTTGGTGTTTTGAGAATGGTAGAGGGACAAAGTGAGTGAAGATGATCTGTAGTGGCTACTTGCCAATCTCTAGCCCTCTTGGCTGTGAAATCAAGTTCAGTTTGACAGTTAAACTTGTCAAATTTCTTTTGAAAACTTTCTCTTCTCTTCTTATCTCTCTCAAATTCTAAAATGGCTTTGTCTACTAAATTGATGAGTGTTTGCTCATGTCCCCAAAGGTAAGTCTTTCTAGGGCTCATATGATATGGATACTTCTGCTACTAATAGCACCAACAGTTGTTAGTCTTGCACAAGTGAGACACAGATCTTGTGTATCAAGCTACTAATGCTTCTGAGGCCTGAGGGCACTCACTACTGATGGATGCTACTGAGGGAAGGCTTTGAACTAGAGCCAATAGAACTAGGCAAAGAGAAAAATGGCAAGAGACTTGAACTTGTGAAAGCAGAGAGCTCAAGTACACAAGACTGGGATTAGCCAGGCTTGCACCTCTTCTTTTTATATGCTACAGAAATGTGCATAGACCATGTACAATGGGCTGGCCCTAAACTATAGTACAGTAAGCCAATCAATGGCAGAAAAGGAGTGGGGACCTAGAAACACATGAGATAAACATGAGGCAAATAATGTCAAGGTCTAGACCAGTCTAGACTTGTGATAATGTGAAGATGTGAAATGTGAAAATGTGAAATAGTCATGTGATGTGACAATGTGAAGAGTTGCAAGGGTAAGATAAAAATAAAGAAAATGGAATAAAATTATAACACTCCCTTCTTCTCTTGTGCACCTGTACTTGTATCTGCTTCCAAGAAATCTATGTGCATTCCAGGACAAGTATTCTCTGCATCTCATACCAGGAAAGTCATAGCCACCCATGCTCTCATTGACAGTGAAGCACAGATCAATTGTATTGATTGGAACTTCATTAAAAAAAACCAACTTCCCACCATAAAACTCTTGGAATCCATCATTATCCAAAACATGGATCATTCCAAGAACAAGAAGGGCAAGATTACTTGAACTTGTAACCTTCTCCTTTATCTCAAACAATTGGTTCTCCCAATTTCCTGCTATGTTATTGCATGTGGGAAGGAGAATATCATTCTTGGACATTCATGGCTTTGGATCACAAACCCCACTATTGACTGGATGGCCAATATGCTTATCATTCCAGACTCAATTACCTTGGACACAACCACCTACTGTGTCAACTCAGTCCATAAGACTCAATTCAATGGACTCCTTGATGATATTATTATACCACATGATGAACTCCTGGTCCACTACTTGAACCATGTCACCCCAGAGCAATCCATCAATAATTCACTCAATAACCACTACTTCAGCAGAATTCTAGATTATTGCTCCTCATATCTCCCTGAAATCACTATTGCCAGACTTACCACTTCCACCAAGTTGGCAATCAAGGCCAAAAAGGCCAAACCCAAGACCACACTTCCCCCTGAATACTCCCAGTTCTCTTTTATGTTCTCCAATACTCCAAAAACCCTCAACTACCTTCTGCCCTCTTGCTCTTATGATCATGAGATCAATCTAAAGGACACATTTGTCCCAAAGTTCAGTAAGATTTACCCCTTATTCCCACCAGAGTGACAGGCCATGGAAGCTTTTCTCAAAGAAAACCTTTATGTCAGAAAAATCTGACCCTCTAACTCCCTCCAAGCTTTATCCTTTTTCTTCATTAAGAAGAAGAATGGCAAACTCTGCCCCTGCCAAGATTATTGGTATCTGAACAAGCATACTATTCAAGATTTTTACCCTCTACCCCTTATCTCTGACCTCATAGACAAGCTCCATAATACAAAGCTTTTTACCAAGTTTGATATCAGATGGGGATATAACAACATCTGTATCAGAGATGGACACCAATGGAAAGCCACCTTGCATCAAAGCCTTTAGACTTTGGAAGTCCAGTGATAAAATTGGTAGAAATGTCTGTTCATAGTTTAGAGGGAATAGGTAATGGTAAAAGTTTGCCTGCAGGTGCTTTTTGCAAACTCTTTGTGAGGGCACACACTTGACAGGTCTTGATATAATTTATAGTATCTTGTGCCTGATTTGGCCAATAAAAGAAACACTTTAATAAATGTAACATCCTTCTTTGTCCTCCATGCCCTGCAATAGGAGAATCATGACATAACTTTAAAGCTTCCATTCATAATTCTTTTGAAATAAATATGGTATTTGTTTCTTAATGTGTTAAATATCCTTCATCTGCATTATAACACAGCCCAGGCATATTATCTTCAAGAAGAGGCCTGGTAGTGGCAATAATGTTCAATAAAAAGGAATTTATAAGGGAAAGTCCATGGAAAGGGAAGGCAGGAAAAAAGGCAGGGGAAAAAACCATGACTTGCTTATTAGGCTCCTTGAGAATGTTGCCATGATCAAAGTGGTGAGAAAGAGCATTTGCACAGCCATTGGAAGTACCAGGTTTATAGACAATATTAAATTGATACTTCATAAGAAGTTTGACCCAATGAGCCTGATGAGAGGAGAGATCTTGGGGCTTTCTCCAGTGTTCCAATGCCTGATGATCAGTCCAGATTTCAAAATCTGAATGATCAATAAGCAAATGGTGCCATTCTTTCAAGGCCCAGATAACTGTCAGCAGTTCCTTGTCATAGATAGGATAATTCTTTTCAGCTGGGGCCAGGAAGTGTGATAGATAAGCAGCTGGATGCCATTGACCATCAATCAAATAGGAAAGAACTGCCCCTGTGGCAATGTCAGAGACATCTGTTTCAATCCAAACAGGTTTGGAAGAATCTGGATAAACTAAAAAGGGAGTGGTGCTTATAATATTTTTTAGTGTTACAAAGGCCTTTTGTTGAGGCCCATCCCAAGAGAAAACCTTATCCTTTCTGGTCAAATCATTAAGTGGTCATGCAATATCTGCAAAACCTTGAATAAAGTGCCTATAATAATTAGCTAAGCCAAGAAATGCTTGAATGTGCTTGAGGGTGCAGGGTTGAGGCCAATCTTGAATCACCTGCACCTTGTTCATTTGCATCTTGACCCTGTCTTTAGAGATGACCATCTCTAGATAATCCACTTTTTCTTGCATAAAGTGGCATTTAGAGGATTTGAGAAACAAATCATGCTCTTGAAGTCATTGAAGAACTTGAGTGACCAGTTGTGCATGTTCCTGCTTAGATTTGTTTCTTGTGAAAATAATAATGTCATCAATATAAACCATCACAAAATCCCAAAAATCATGAAAAATATCATTAACCATTGTTTGAAATGTGCCAAGACTATTGCACATGCCAAAATACATTAACAGGGGTTCATAAGCCCCTATAGACATGGTAAATGCCCCTTTCCATTTGTCACCTTGACAGAGTCTAATGTTGTTATAACCCCATCTAAAATCTAGAGTAGTGAACAAATCTGATCCCTTTAATTGATCATTGAGAGTGGAAATAAGAGGGAGTGGATAGGAATTCTTGACAGTCCACTCATTCAAATACCTATAATCAATGACCATTCATTTTCCTCCATCTTTCTTACTAATGAAGAAAACAGGTAATGTTTGAGGTAACTTGAAAGATCTAATATATCCCTTTGCCATTTCCTTGTTGATAAACTCCCTAACTTCTGTTATTTCAGTATCAGATAAGGGAATTACTTGGCCTTTTTTCAGTATAAATCCTTCTTTTAGATCTACTGCATGATCCCATGGTTTTCTTGTTGGCATTCTTTCTGATTTCTTCTGGGAAAAAGTATTCAGAAATTTATGAAATTCCTTGGGTACCTGTTCTGTCAAATCAAATTCCTTGTTAGTAATCTGTCAAAATTGCATAGTTTTTGGAATGGAAATGGTTTTCTTGTGCCAATCTATAATTGGATTATTCTTTTTAAACCAGTTATACCTGATAATTAAATCCATTTTTCCTATTGTAGATACAAGGGCTGGAATGACTTCCTCTTGACATTGCCCATTTGCATCTGTGAAACTTATCTGTAGAAGGATTTTATTTTGAATGACACCTTGTTATAGTTTGCTTTTTCATTTTTCTGATCACATGATCTTATCTTATCTTTCCATGTGGTTATCTAATCTTTTATCTTATCTAGGCACATGATGGGTCACATGACAAGTCTAGACCCAGGGCATAGAGTTAGCCTCATATCTTTAGCCTGCTTTTCATTTCCATTGTTCTTCCATTTTAGAAGCCTTGCTCCTTTTCAGCCATTGGCTATTCTCATGAGTGCTTCTCTTCCATTTGATGGTGCCTCAGGGTCTGTGGAAGTATTTCCATCAGGGTCCTGGTCTGTGCACTATTCTGTACTGTATAAATACTGTAGCCTTAGTGTGTCTCAAGCCCCAGTCTTGAGTACTTGTATTCTATATTGCAGGTGGCCTCACTAGTGGCTCCTTTCTCTATATCATCTATCCTCTCATTGCTTTGCCCTTGATTGGGTTTGTTTGGTCTCATCATATATCATCTGACATCAACAATGTAACACACCTCCTAAACCTTTAGTCCCATCTGCATTATAAACTTCTACCTTTTGTTTAAGAGGTATTTCTGTCAATTGATGTTTTTTGACAAAATTAGTATCCACAAATGTTACTACTGCTCCTGAATCAAGGAGTGCATGAATGGTTCCACATTTATTTCATTGTTCATTATAAATTCCTTTGACTTGCATTTCTAATAAAAATTCATCATGATTTGTTAGTATTTCAAGGTTTTTATAAATATCTGTTAAAGGTGAGCTTCATATAATGACTGAGTTAATACCTTTTTCTTTTACTTTCTCTGAGGAATTAAGTGTTGGTTGATTGCCTCCAACCAAGCTCTTTTGAGACCCCTTAAAGGCATTTGAAAAAAATTTATTCTGTGTTATAGTACAAGCATTAAATAGAAAAGCTCTAGAAGAAGAAGAAAAAGAGAAAAGACTCTGATCACCTCAATTGATCAAAGTCTGATTTATTTTAAATGTTTCTGCTCAGTCTGGAACTTGTCCAGCCAGTAAGCTTGAGCAGCTTCCTCATACATACTATTCTCAGGGATATCTTCTATCCCTGAGCCTTGTCCTTGATTTTGCTTTGCAGCTTCTGCTACCAGTACCCTTATATCCACCACTGGGACTTCATATGTATTAGGTTGCCCCTGCACCTGTTTAAAATCTCTAAAAGTCAATATCTGCCTTCGGAATGTGGCTCTATTATCTGCTGGAGTGCTGGCCTGTGTTCTACATGGATTAAAATCTGGGGAAGGGATAAAAGGAAGATTGGAGTGGTAGTCTTTTGCCAGGTGTCCCCATTTATGACACTTGAAACATTTTTTCCCAAATATCATAGCATCCACTTTTATTGGAGCTCCTCAACCTAGTTGTGTTCCCAATGCTGTAAAACAAGTGGGAGATTGCCATTGTAGCCTTGGCTGATACTGATTGGAAGGATTGGTGGGGGAGAAGGAAGAAGGATGGGGGGAAGGACCTCTGGGACTTATATACCTGGATGCTGGAGCTGCTTGCTCAACAGCCATCCTTTCATATGCTCTTCCCAGTATCTGGAATTAACCCATTAGTTCTTTTGAGGTTTCTTCCAAACCTTGTAGAATGGCCTATTGGTAGATCCTATACTGGACTTGCTCCCTAAGCAACTTCATTGCATGCTTATCCAAGATATTGGCATTCTTCCTTAGCACTGTAAACTTCTGAAGGTAATTATCAATTTTCCCTGTATGCCTTAGACCTTCCAATTTTTTGAGAGCTTTATGTGCTAGTTCATCAATGTGAAAGTATCCCTTGATGTTGGCAAAAAGTTCTTTCTTTGAGGGCCAAAGCCCTTGATCTAAACATCCTTTGAGAGTCAGCTGAGCATATCCTTCTGCTTTTTCTTCCATCCTGAAGAGGAAAGCTGATGCCCTTATTTGATTGTTCTTCCATTCAATGGAAAACTCCCAAACTCTTATCTTTGCCCACCACAACCTCCACTTTTTTCTATTGTCATCCCATTTCCCCAGATCAGCCACCTTCCTTCCATATCCTTTTATTTCCCTTAACAATTTTTCTACCTTATCAGCCTTCATATTAGGCTCTGAAAGTAATAATGGATCTGGCCAGAAGAGACTGCCTGACCACCTGCTGTTGCTCTGTCTCTGTGGGTCCTGGATTAAAGAGAGTGGGAACTCATGGGGAGGTTCCTTGATGGATGGGCTGGACTCTGGTACCTCTACCTGCCTTTCCTCCTCTGACTCCACATACTCTCCTGGTGCAGACACATTTGCTTAGGGGACAAAGAATACAAGGGGGTGCATAGATGGAATAGAGTCCTCTAGGCTTTTTGAGAACTAAAGAGGGATGGAGTAAGCAGAGTGTCTTTGTGGTGGCTACCTTTCTATCTCTAGCCTTGGATGCCTGAAAATCTAGACCTGTTTGCCTATTAAATTCATCAAATCTCTTTTAAAATGACTCCCTTCCTATTTTGTCATCTGAAAACCCTAAGATTGCTTCATTGATAAGATTTTTTAGATTCTCCTCATGCCCCCAGGGATAAGCACATCTGATGGGCATAAAAACTGTGATGTGACCTTTGAACTCCTTTCCTTCCTGCACAGACCAAGTAAAGAGTCTTGCACAAGTGAAATGCAACAAGCTGATGCATTGATCTAACCTAAACACCTAGTCTTGGTATGTGCTGATAATCCTGAATAGTTGCTTTGAACTTAGAGCAACAAGAACTAGGCAAAAGTTTAAGAGAGAAAAGTAAGAGCCAAGGAACTTGTAGAACTGGAAGGTTCAAGTGCACAAGACTGGGAAAATCCAGACTTGAGCCAATCTCCTTTTATATTGTTATAGTGTGTGCACAGACCATGTAAATGGTGCTGGCCCTAAATAATGTACAGTAATCTAACAAATAGCAGAAAAGGAGCAGGGATCTAGAAATACATGAGAAAACAATAAGGCATAATAGCATAGTCTAGATTGCTCTAGACTTGTGACATGTAAAGATGTGAAATAGTGAAAAGGTGAAAAGGTAAAGATGTGAAATGTGAAGATGTGATATATCATGTGATGTGATATTGTGAAGAGCTACAGTGGTGAGAAGAAAATGCCAAAAAAGTAAAAAATGAAAAAGTGCATTATAACACTTATTACATTTCCCCAGTTTCTCTCATGAAACCTTTTTTCACATTATAAACTGTGGCAAGAAATGACTTATCCTTGGCCTCCCCTGGTTGGAACAGACCAATCTGCTCATCAACTGGTCTTAAAAAACAGTTGTCATCAGCAAGCCAATAAACTCTGAGACTGACACCTATTACAGAGAAAATTATGACCCTTAATCCACTCCCCCTACATTCTCTAACTTGAGGACCACTACTGTTGATGAAAAAGATAACTATCTCCTCTTTGACTTTTTAGACAAGTTCTCACCTAATGAGGCAATCATAGCTGTGGTGTTTAAATGACATGTGCCAAGAATCTAATGATCCAATCCTTGGTCCACTACAGCCACCATAGCAAACATCTTTATGAATTTGGCTATTGCTGTCACATCCCATGCCAATGGATTAACTCCACTATGTCTCTAGTGCAACTCCAGTTGCTTTCATGCTTTAAGCTATGTATTTCCTAGTTCCCTTTACCTCCATCTTTTCCTACCTAACAATTGTTTCCAACTTACTCCATATCATTCCAATACAACTCCATAGTGCCTCTGATCTCACTTTCTGTTCCTGTTTCTTTCTGCCTCATTTCTCCCTGTCATCAGTTAGTTTTGATCTGACATTATTTGACATTGTCTCCTCTGACATCTCCATTTGTATTCAGGATACATTGGCACCTGCTTTGCTTATGAGACAACTCCTTTCATATCTCTGTTTCCTCCTTAGATAATCTGCCTCTCTGAGATATAAGTACAGTAGCTCTGTACCTTGTACTTCAGTTTGAATATCAATCATAACATGATGTTACAATTCCCTCAGATCCCCTTCTGCCTCATGCCTTGATGTTATACCCTACCCTAAGTCTCACAACTTACTTCATGACTTAACATCATACCTCTTGTTGGGAAAAGCCCTACAGCCTATCCCAGACCTCCAATAGTTTCCAACCCCTCTGTAAATTGGGGCACCTGATACTAGCATAAGAGTGCACCATATAAGATGAAGCCAAGCCCTGTCCACTCTGGAGTTATCCAGAGTACCCCTGGAGTATGTCACAACTTTATAACAGTATATTCAAACTCCCACTTGTGCTGGTACTGCTATCATGTCTATCTGTGTAACTAGAGCTTGCTCTTATACTGTCCTTGATCAGTTCAAGAGTTTCTCTGCCCACCATGCCCCAGGCTCAGCCTCACAGACTCCTGCTCCCTCCTACTCTTCCACATCTAGTGCTCCAGTTGATGAAGCCCCTGATGATTCCAAGGTTCTCCAACCTCCCCACACCCCTGACAACTGTGATGCCCAGCCAGGAGTACCAGATGAATCCAGAGATAACTCCTTTAATGGGTATTCTGATATTCTGGAGGATAACCCCAAACCTTTCCCAGATCTGGAACCTATTCCCATTTACCATGATACTATCACCAATCTCACTAGTGCCATTTGTGGATTAGCTTGCTCTTCCCATTGTATCTCTGAAACATTGCAGCATATTAAAGTACATGAATTAGACCAGTTTGATGGAACTGACCCCCAGAAGCTCTGCATTTTTCTGGTGCAATGTGAATTAAACTTCCAGGATCATCCCAAAGCCTTTGCCAATAACTGAGCCAAGGTCACTTATGCTCAGTCCTACCTTAAGGGCATGGCATTGAAATGATTTGAGCCTAACCTCCTTCTTACTAAAGACCCTGACTTCTGCTTCTTGTGGATGGACAATTATAAGGAGTTCATTCAGGAACTCTGGACCAACTTTGGACCCCATGACCTGGTCAGAGATGCAGAGCACCAGCTAGACCAGTTGACTATAAAGGATGGTTAACAAATCAACAAATATGTAGTTGAGTTTAATAGAATTGCATCTCAAGTCCAGGGTTACAAAAAAGGTACCCTCTGCCACTACTTCTATAATGGTCTCCCAGACTGCATCAAAGATGACCTTTCCTGCATTGGCAAGCCCCCAACACTCATTGAGCTGCACTAGCTGGCTCAGACCATTGATGCTCATTACTGGGAGCACAAATTCAAAATCAGCTGACAAGGGAAGTTGTTTCACCCATCCAAATCATCTGATAAACCCTCCATATCCTCCACTTTGACCTCTGGCCCTAATGAATCAAGGAACAAGTCAGCTACTTCCTCTGGCTCCTTTAAGTCATCTGTTCTCCAGAAACAGGATTTATCATCCAAGCTTGGTAAGGACAGTAAGCTCACTATTGAAGAACACAAGTGTCAACTGGAGAATTACCTCTGTTTGTTCTGTGGTATCACAGGGCATATAGCAAAGGACTACCCCAAGTCTTCCTCCAAGGTGGCCAAAGCTCATGCTGCCAAAACCTCTGCTCCAGAAACCAAACTAGAGGCCTCTGTAATTTCACATGGGCTGGAGATTGTATTGATCCTTCCTATGCTTTACTGGAGGTTAGACTTAACACATCCATTTTTTTAGATGATGCTTCACTTATGCCTCTTGTTACCCTTGTTTCACATGAAATTCCTCTGTTTTCCACCCTGATTGACTCTGGTTCTTCAAATTGCTTTGTAGACACCAAGTTAGTCAGTACTTAAAATCTTCCAACTTATTCTGTTTCTCTATTGCAGCTCTGACTTTTTGATGGCTCTTTCAATTCTATGATTATGAATGCCATTGATTTTTCTGTTTGTTTTGAAATGGTAATATCACTCCAATGACATTCTATGTCACTTCATTGGATGAATCTAGTTCTCTTGTTCTAGGACACAACTGGCTTGCCCACTACAATCCATTGATTGACTGGGTATCAAGTCACATCTCATTCCAATCATCTGAACCAAACATGCCAACACCTCTGAGCTTACCTCCACAGCCTCCAGTTTCTCTGATCCAAGCTGACTCTGAACCCAATTCACTGTGTTCTCCTAACCCCAAACCTCTGTTGATCAAGCTACTCAGCTCATCAGCATTCACATGTGCCTGTAGCCTTGATGGCTTAGTCCCATTCTATCTGCAGCCCTGACCTCCAGAGAGTCATCTCCATTCTGCTTCCATTGCCCCTCCTCCAGGTGACCTTTCTGGCATTCCTCAGAAATACCATGACTTTGCTGATGCGTTTAGCAAAAGCAAGGCATCTACTCTTGCCTCCTACTGCAAGTTTGATCTGAAGATCAATCTGGAAGAGAACACCTCACCACCTGTTGGCACCACCTATTTCCTGTTACCCTCTGAGCTTGAAGCACTCAGAACTTTCCTAGACAAACATCTAGCTACCAGTTTCATCTGACCCTCTACATCTGCTTATGCTATCCCTGTCCTCTTTGTCCAAAAGAAGGACAGATCCCTCTAGTTGTGTGTAGATTTCTGAGGACTCAACAAGATCACAAAGAAAGACCACTATTCTCTTCTGCACATCTCTGATCTCCTTGATGCTCTCAGCTGTGCAACTATCTATATCAAACTCAACCTTAGGCATGCTTATTATTTAGTTTACATTGCTGAGGGTGACAAGTGGAAAACCTCCTTCCATATGCACTATGGCTTGTATGAGTGGCTTGTCATGCTATTTGGGCTCACCAATGCTCCTGCAGCTTTTCAGCAGTTTGTCAATTCTATCTTTGCCAATCTTCTTGATGTTTCAGTGATCATTTATTTGAATAATATCCTCATTTTCTCTGCTAACCAGATATCTCATACTGAGCATGTCCAAGAAGTCCTCTGCCACCTCCAGAAACATGGCCTCTTTGCCAAATCTGAGAAATGCGAATTCTATACTAATTCCACTGAGTATCTTGGGTACCAGCTGTTATTGAAACACCTTCTTAGTGTTGAACTTATTTTAAGGCCTGAGAGTGCTCAATGACTGTTCTGATCTGAATGCTGGCTTTGAACTTAAAGTCAACTAACTAGGCAAAGAGTAGTGAAAGAATGCAAGAAGTATTGGACTTGTTAAAGCAAAGCTCAAGTGCACAAGACTGGGGAAATTCCAGCTTGCACCCTGGCCTTTATATATTGTACAAGGATGCACACAGACCAAGTAAACTAGGCTGGCCCTAAAGTTTAGTACAGTAAGCCAACCAATGGCAATAACATAGCAAGAACTCTAGCAGTAACATGTGTTAAACATGAGGTATGATCTCATGATCTAGACCAGTCTAGACTTGTGAAATGTGAAGATGTGAAGAAGTCATGTGATGTGACTTTGTGAAGAGTAAACATAGTGTCAAAATTGCAAAAAATGTAATAAAATTATAACAGTTATAATAGGCAGTATTGGTGTTGAGCAACAATCAGCTAACCCTAATCAAAGGCTTGTTGGTGTCAATTTCAATGAGATAAAAGCAGGTAGAATAATATAGAGGAGCCCTAGTGAGACCACTTGCAGTAAGATACAAATACTCAAGACTGGGGCTTGAAATATGCTAGAGCTACAGTATTTATACAGTATAGGATCATGCACAGACCAAGATCCTGATGGGAGAATTCCCATGGACCCTGAGGCACCATCAAAAAGAAGAGAAGCAGTTGTGAGAATAGCCAATGGCTGAAAGGGAGTAATGCTTCTAAAATGAAAGAATGGCAGAAATGAATAACAGGTGTAAGGCATGAGGCTAACCCTATGCCCTGGGTCTAGACTAGTCATGTGACCCGTCACATGACCTGATAAGATAAAGGATTAGATAACCACATGGAAAGATAAGATAAGATCATGTGATTGAAAAATGAAAAATGCGAACTATAACACCAGCTCTTTCCTTCAGGGCTCACTATGTCCCCTGAAAAGGTCCAATCCATCCTGGATTGGCCTGAGCCTTGCAAAATTCAGAATATCCAGTCTTTCCTCAGTTTTGCTAATTTCTATCACCACTTTATCTGGAGCTACTCCAACATTGTTGTTTCTCTGACTTACCTTACCCACAAGTCTGCTTATTAGGATTTCAACACTTCTTGTCATGCTGCTTTCCAGCACCTCAAGGATGTTTTTACTTCTGCTCCTATTCTGATCTATTGGGTTCCCAATGCTTTTCTCATCATTGAGACTGATGCCCCAGACTATGCAATTGCCAAAATCCTCTTACTCTGGTGCCTGGATGATAAGATCTGCCCTGTCGCTTTCTATTCACATATGCTTACTGCACTAGAACTCAACTATGACACCCATGATAAGGAGCTCCTTGCTATATTCACTATATTCAAGACCTGGCATCATTACCTCAAAGGTTCTGGTTCTCCAGTGGATGTTATCACTGATCACAAAAACCTGGAATATTTCACTACATCTAAGCTTCTGACCCACCAGCAAGCCCAGTAGTCAGAGTTTCTCTCTCAGTTTAATCTAATCATCCATTTTTGCCCTGGTCATATAGGTGCTAAATCTGACACTTTAACTAGATGATGGGATATCTATCTTAGAGAGGAAAATAGCAACTATGCCCTTATCAATCTGCATAACTTCTAGCCTGTGTTCACACAGGAGCAACTTACTGCATCTCTTTGGGCTTTCTCCCTAGTATTTCTGGTATTCTGGTCCATATCCCTCTTCAACATTGAAACCCTCCATCATGACATCCTTTTGGCACTCCCTTCTGATTCCACTGCCTTTACCCACTTTTCTGGTACTTTCTTGTCCAACTCTCATTGGTCTAGAGACCCAGAAGGCTTTTTGTGTCTGGACAACCACATCTATGTCCCTGACATCTCCAACCTCCACCTCTGGATCCTCTGCTACAAGCACAACCACCCCTTATCTGGATACTTCAGTCAGAATCAGACACTGAAGCTCATTTGCCAAAAGTATACCTGGCCTAGCATTTGAGTGTTTATTAAAGAGTACATTTCTTCATGTACAGCTTGTGCCCATGCCAAGGTACCCCATCACAAACCCTACAGTTTCCTCAAGCAGCTCCCCATTCCAGAAAAGCCATGGAATTCCATCTCTATGGATTTTATCAAATAGCTCCTGGCTTCCTCCAGTCACTCCACCATCCTCATTGTTGTAGATTGTCTATCAAAGCAGTGTATCTTCATTCCTACAGACAACAAGGTAACCTCCCCAGAGCTTGCTAAACTCTTTTTACTCCATGTTTTCTTCAAACACAGAGTTCCCTCCCACATCACCTCCAATCAAGGTTCCAAGTTCATTTCCCATTTTTTCCATTCCCTGGGTCAAGCCCACAATATCCATCTCCACTTCACCTTTGGGTATCATCTGGAGGGTGATGGTCAAACCAAGCAAATAAACCAAACCCTGGAGCAGTATCTACACATTTATTGCAACTATCAGCAGGACAACTGGTCTAAACTCCTGCCCCTTGTGGAGTTTGCTTATAACAACACCCCTAATGCTACCACAGGTGTTTCCCCTTTCTTCACTAACAAGGGCTACCATTCAAACATCTCCATGCATCCAGAACATAATCTCACCTCTACCCAAGCTCAAGAATATACCATTGACCTCAACTCTC
This sequence comes from Pulveroboletus cf. rosaemariae, assembly GCA_038089275.1. Lineage (NCBI taxonomy): Eukaryota > Fungi > Basidiomycota > Agaricomycetes > Boletales > Boletaceae > Pulveroboletus > Pulveroboletus cf. rosaemariae. The sequence continues at coordinate 16,725 of JBBPKN010000325.1, forward strand.
TCCATGCCTTCCTTTGTAAAGAAATAGCTGCTGCCCAAGTTAGATACCAAGGACCTGCAGATGCCTGATGATCTCCAGCAATGGACTTTAAAGTAGGTGACCAGGTATTTGTCAAGGCTAAGTACTTCAGAACTACATGGCCATCCAAGAAACTCACTGAAAAGAACTTAGGTTCTTATTCCATTGTTGCTCAGGCAGGCTTGCTGTTCTTCACACTCCATCTCCCAGAGAACATGAAGTCCATTTACCCAGTCTTTCATGTTTCTCAACTTGAACCCTCTGTTCCCAACATGATTCCTGATCATGTGCAATCATTCCCACCACCAGTCAAGATTGATGGTGAACCAGAGTTTGAGATCTTCGAAATCCTAGACTCAAAGATAGATTGTAGGTGAAGGAACTGCAAATTACTATATTTGGTTAAGTGGTTAGGTTATAAGGATACTAATGAGGAGACCTCATGGCTCCTTGCCACTGAATTAGGTCATGCTTCAGAGATTATTGAGAAGTTTTATCTCCATTATCCAGACAAACCCAGGTCATCTTATGATTAACCAACTGAGTAGTGGATCTAGTGATCTAGTCACAAGATCCTCTATCTACTCTAAGATCACCTTTTCAACCTCCTTGTCTACCACTGAAATTCTGCCAACCTTCATGCAAAGTTTCAACAGCTCTACTGCCATCTTGTCAACCTTTCTGTTCTCACTCACCAAACTCCCAGCTTCTCTAATCTCCTCCATCCATGCCTTTCCCAATGCATCAACCAGCTGCCCCAGCAGCCAGTTCTTGCATTTTGCCTCCCACTGTACCTTTTTGCCCACCTTCCTTATTAATGCCTCCATCAGGTAACAGCCCTCAGCCACCTGCCGAAGACCCTTCTCTATCTCCTCTGAGTCTGCCCTGCTATTGGGCACCCCTTCCTCTTCTACCTTCCATCTCCACTTCCTCTCCAGCTTCTCCTGGCTGGAGTAGTCATACCTCACCTTTGCCTCTATACAGGCAAGGCATAATGTTGACTTTCCCAGGCCCACCTTGCACTCTAGTCCCTGGTTATCACACCTCTGGCACCCCAGTCCCTCTTCTGCTCTTCTCTTGCCATTGCTGCTACTTGACCCCACCTGGGCTTGGTGAAGTTCCTCCATCTAAGCCAGGTTTGAGTGCTAGGCCCTGATCACATTTCCAGTACTCACCTGTTTCTGAACTGCCTCTACTGCTTTCCAAATCTCCTCCACTTTCTTCCAAGCCTCCTTCTCTCTTCTTACTTTTCTCTGCCACTTCCACTCAGTGTACTTCACATCACCAAGCTCCTCTTCATCTTTGATGTGCTCCTCCAGGTGCTTATCAGACCAGGTGTGAATGTTAGCAAATGAAAACATGATAAGAGGAACTAGTATGGAAGTCTCTGGGGTGGTATTCACTTTTATGGTTTTCTGGCCAGCTAAACCCTGATGCCTGCTCTGCTCACTTATTTATCGAAAGCACATGCTCCACAGCCTTCAGGGGTTCAGGCCTTAAGAGGGAAATACTGTCACATCCCATGCCAATGGGTCAACTCTGCTATATCTCCAGTACAACTCTGATTGCTTTCATGCTTTAAGCTGCATATTTCCTAGTTCCCTTTACCTCCATCTTTTCCTACCTAACAATTGTTTCCAACTTACTCTGTACCATTCCAATACAACTCCATAGTGCCTCTGATCTCACTTTCTATTCCTGTTTCTTTCTGCCTTGCTTCTCCCTGTCATCATTTAGTTTCAGTCTAACATTATTCAATATTATCTCCTCTGACATCTCCATTCATATCCAGGATACATTGGCACCTGCTTCACTTATGAGACAACTCCTTTCATATCTCTGTTTCCTCCTTAAATAATCTGCCTCTCTGAGGTATAAGTACAATAGCTCTGTACCTTGTACTTCAGTTTGAATATCCACCATAACATAATGTTACAATTCCCTCAGACCTCCTCCTGCCTTATGACTTGACATCATACCCTACCCTAAGTCTCACAACTTACTCCATGACTTGACATCATACCTCTTGTTGGGAAAAGCCCTATGGCCTATCCTGGAACTCCAATAGTTTCCAACCCCTTCATAAATCAGGGCACCCAGTACTAGCATAAGAGCACACCACATAAGGTGAAGCCAAGCCCCATTCACTCCAGAGTTATCCAGAGTACCCCTGGAGTACATCACAACTTTATAACAATTGCTGCCAAAGCTTCAAAAAGAAAACCATTCTTCCTAAAGCTTATTCTGACTTTTCCACATTCTTTTCTGATACTCCACAAAGTCTAGATCATCTTTCTCCAATTCAGCCATATAATCACAAGATTAACCTTCATAACATCTTTCAATTCAAAATTAAAAAGATATATCACTTATCTGCCAATGAAAGAAAAGCAACAGAAGATTTTCTTGAAGAAAACCTTTGAGCAGGAAAGATTAGACCATCTAACTCTCCACAGGCATTTTCTTTCTTCTTTGTAAAAAAAAAGAATAGACATCTATATCTCTGTCAAGACTACCACTACCTTAATAAACATACTATTCATGATGTATACCCACTTTCCCTAGTTTCTGACCTTATAGATAAATTACAGGAAGCTAATGTATTCACCAAGTTCAATGTTTATTGGGGATACAATGATGTCCAAATCAAAGATGGACACCAATGAAAAGCCACCTTTATCACTTATAAGAAGCTTTATAAACCCATAGTCATGTTCTTTGGATTAACTAACTCTTCTACCACATTTCAGTGTTTCATAAATGACTCCTTTTATAACATGATTGCTAAAGAATGGTTAGTAATCTATCTGGATAATCTACTAATTTCCTCTTCAGATAAGAAAACACATACATTCTGCACTTATCAAGTTCTTCAATGAATGCTTGACTTAGATCTTCATCTCAAACTGGAGAGGTGTACCTTTGCTACTGAGAAAGTCAAATATCTTGGGATGATTGTTCACCCAGGACATCTCACCATGGACTCTGTCAAGCTAGATGGAATTGCCAAATGGCCTATGCCTACTAAACTCAAGGAAGTCCACCTATTCCTTGGTTTTGCTAACTTTTACAGGCAATTCATCCCTTATTATTCTAACATTACTTGACCTCTCATTGACCTTATCAAAAAGAATTCCCCCTGGAATTGGTCCCCTAGATATCAATGGGCCTTTGATGAACTCAAGGCCCTATTTGACATGTGTTCTTTGCATAAGGGCTTGCTGCTACTGCTGAACAAGAATGACTCATCCTAACTCTAACCCCATTTGAGGGTGCTTCTTCTACTAATGAGCTTTTGTGGCTAGTAACTCTAACTAGGCAAGTGAAAAGAAAGGGATGAGCCTAGTCAAGACTGTGAAGGAATAAACCCCAGCCAGGCCTTAAGAGAGAACCCTCAAGAAATCACTTGTAAAAGCCCAAGGCTCAAGTAACAAAGACTGAAGAGCCAGCCCTCTACACTCTCACCCTTATATATTGTACTACTAGGCTGCCAACTAATACAATGGACTCCTAATCAGGGAATGCCCCAAACTCTGGGCTAATAGATAAGAACACAATGAGGGAAAAGCATGGAGCAGAGATTAAAGAATGCCAGCAAAGGGCAGGCATGGATATGAAGAAAGAATAAAAGAGAAGGCATAGCCTTAGAATGGAAGTGCAGAATTAGAGGTGCTTGCATCATGAGAATGTCAATCTCTGCCACAGATAAGATTCAATCTAGAGATCTGCCACAGATGCATCTAGGGTCCAGATTCAGATCTAAGATAAAATCCATGGAGATTACAGAGGAGGGCAGTTCCTGGGAAAATCCAGGAAAGATCCATGTCAGGTGACTAACTGTCATATGACCACTGCTGGGAAAAAAGGATAATAAATACTTTTAAAGGATTAGAACCACAGACTAGGGTTAAGCCAAAAAAGGGGTGTCTTGTGCACAATCACATAATGTCACATGAATAGTTCTAGTGCAGAAAGTGTTACTTTGTAACACTATTCCTTTTCAAACCAGTACTACAACTCCCTGATCTAGCCCAGCCCTTTGCCATAACCACTAATGCCTTTAAATTTACATTGGATGGTATACTTCTTCAAACTAATGCCAATGGTGACTGGCACCCCATTTCTTATCTTTCTCAGTTATTTAATCCCACTGAATAAAATTATAACATCTATAACAGAGAACTTCTCACCATTATCTGTGCTCTAAAGGCTTGAAGACATTATTTCCATGGATTTACCACTCTGATTCAAGTGTTTACTAATCACAAGAACCTTACTTATTTCAAATCTCCCCTATAGCTTAATTGCCACCAAGCTTGGTGATTATTAGATTTAGCTGATTTTAATCTACAGTTATCTCATGTACTGGGATCTTCCCTTGCAGAGCCAGATGCATTATTATGCTGCCCTAACCTTTGTTCCAAAGCTGACTCAGATAATGCTGATGTTACACTTCTTCCTCAGAACTTCTTTGTTACTCTAATCAATGTTACTCTCAAATATCAGATTAGCTCTGCATCCAAATCTGATGAGCTGGCTGTTAAAGCCCTATAATCCCTTGATATTCCAATATTCCCCAATCTTGCCTTTTATTTCTGTTGCTGGCAATGCCATAATATTCAACCAGAGAACAATGAAGAGTAGTGTCAACCAGGATATATACATAATTTTCATAGGTAAGTAGTTCATTACCATGACCACTCCCTTGCTAGCCACCCAGGTTACCTTAAAACCTGCCAACTCCTCTCTACTAACTTGTGGTGGCCAGGTCTTGCTCACTTTGTCTGACAATATATCAATAGATGTTCCATTTGCCAACAGAATAAAAGCAACACACATTCCACCATATTCTCTCTTACACCAATTCCTTCTATAGTCTCCTGCCCATTTCAACAAATCTCCATAGATCTTATTACTGATCTTTTTATTTCTGATGATTTCAACTCTCTTTTGATCATGGTTGACCATGGACTTACTAAGGGGGTAATTCTCTGCCTACTCTGAAAACCACTTCTGCCCAGGGAATTACAACTCTTTTTTACCAGAAGATTTTCCTCTGCTTTGGTCTTTTTAACTAAATCACTTCCAACCAAGATTCTTAGTTTGCCTTTGCCTTTGCCAAAGAACTCAGATAACTCCTACACTATAATCTATCCCTGTCAACTGCTTATCATCCATAAACTAATGGAGAGATAGAATGGATCAACCAGAAGATTGAGACATACCTCTGAATATTCTGCAGTAGTAACCCCTTTACATGGTCTGATGTAATCTTCTATGCTGAGTTTACTCACAGCCACTGCCTCCATTCAGTCACTGGGAAATCTTCTTTCTTCCTAATGATGGGATATAAACTCTGTGCCCTATTATCTGTATTAGAAGAATCCTCTTTCCTGGCTATTATCAATAGAATCTCCACTCTTCACACTGCCTGTTACAGTATTGATTTTGAACATTGTACAAAGAGACAATAACCCTAGTCTAGGGCTTTATGATGTTGATGTCAAGTGGATGAGATATAAGCAAAAAAGTATATGAGTGAACACTGTACTAGATGTTACAAGTGCTCAAGACTGGGGCTTGAGTTGTGCTAAAGCTACAATATTTATATGATATAGAAAGGTGCAAAAACCAAGGCCCTGATGGGAATATTCCCATAAACCCTAAGGTACCATCAAAAAGAAGAGAAGCACTCATGAGAATAGCCAATGGCTGAAAAGAAGCAAGGCTTCTAAAATGGAAAAAGATGGAAATAAAGAACAGGCTAAAGACATGAGGCTAACCCTATGCCCTGGGTCTAGACTTGTCATGTGACCCATCACATGCCTAGATTAGATAAAAGATTAGATAACCATGTGGTTAGATAAGATAAAGTCACATGATTAAAAAAAAAATGCAGAGCTGTATCAGTGTATAAAGTGTAGGAGTCACAAAGACAAGCAGACAGTTGGCAAACACAGCCAGATTGGTAGGGGATGGCAGATGAAGGGGAAGATGTGTTGATGAAGGAAGGGGGAAGGTGAGCAGTGCTAGGAGAGGGAGGGACCAGTGGGCAGATAGGAGAGTTGGTATCCTCATGCAATTCAATAAAGGTGACATGAAAACTGGTGACAATATGTCTGGTGTCCCGATGGAAGAGATGGTAGGCTTTTGAATCAAGTGAGTATCCAATGAGTACACATTCAATAGAATGGTCAAACACCTTAGAGTTGTGAGTGTTTTGAATGAGAGCAAATGCTCAACAGCCAATCTTGCAAAGATAAGAGAGATTGGGTTTGGTGTGGTACCAGCATTTATAAGGGGTTAAACCCTGTTGGGATTTGACAGGAGTGCAATTTGTAAGGTAACATGTGGTGAGGATGAATTCATCCCAATAGCTTGTAGGAAGGCTACAAGCAGAGCACATAGCTCGAGCCTTACCCATAAGTGTCCAATGTACTCATTCAACATGGCCATTATATGCAGAAGTATATGGTGCAGTGAACTAATGAATGGTACTGTGAGAATGGAACCAGGCTTAAAGGTCAGAACATTTAAGTTTTCCATTGTTCAATCTGAGAATCCCCACTTTGAGGGATGTCTCAAGTTCACGAGCATGCTTCCATGCAAGATATCCATCATAGGTGGTGGACTTGGATGATAAAGGGATACACCAACAATAAGAAGAATAATCATCAACAATAGTAAGGACATGGTGGTTCCCATTGATGGAGATGTGCTCGGAGTGATCCATGAGGTCAACATGGACAACCCCCAAATGCCTACCTGCCTTCCCACCTGAGCGAATCTTAGATATGGGTGTACAGGTCTGTTTGCCAATAATGCAATGATCACATGTCCCAGGCTGAAGAGAGAGATCAGCCATGGTACCTTTAGCATGACTACCTTGTAAGAGTTCCCATATGGTGCGATAGTTAGCATGTCCTAATCAGCCATGCCAGATGTGAAGAGTGGGCAAGCATGTGGCATGGTATGCATGATTAGCAGAGATTTGGCCACCAGTGAGGGCATAGAGATGACAGGAACTGAGGGTACCAGATAGAATCCTGGTGCCACTGTTGGTAGTAACCCAACAGGTGGTGTCATCGAAGTGAATGGAGTACTTGGAATGAGTGCACAGAGCAGAAACAGAAATAAGGTAAATGGTGGCAGAGGGAATATATAGGACATCAGGAAGAACAACATGAAGCTCCTTCATGATAACAAGTTTGATAGAGCCAATTCCAACTGCTAGAACAGAGGTCCCACCAACTCCATTGACAGAGTGAGGTGAAATGGGCTGTAGTTTGAAGAAATCATGTTCTTCATTGCTGATATGGATAGAGTGTTATAGTTCACTTTTTCAATTTTTGATCATGTGATCTTATCTTATCTTTCCACGTGGTTATCTAATCTTTTATCTTATCAGGTCACATGACAGGTCACATGACAGGTCTAGACCCAGGGCATAGGGTTAGCCTCATGTCTTCCGACCACTTTTCATTTCCATCTTCTTCCATTTCAGAAGCACCATTTCTCTTCAGCCAATTGGCTATTCTCATGGTTGCTTCTCTTCCATTTGATGGTGCCTCAGGGTCTGTGGGAATTTTCCCATCAGGGTCTTGGTCCATGTGCCATTCTGTACCATATAAATACTATAGCCTTAGCACGTCTCAAGCCCCAGTCTTGAGCACTTGTATCTTCACTGCAGGTGGCCTCACTAGTGGCTCCTTATTCCATTATCCTTTGCCTTACCCTTGATTGGGTTTGTTCTTGTCTAATCACACATCATTCAACATTAACACCATAACACTTGCTCAAGACTACTTTTACCAGTCAAGGGCACTCATTGCAGAAAAACATTTTTTCATGAAGAAAGGATATGCTTGGGGACACAAGGAGAAATTAGCAGAGTTCATCATTGAAGCTATCACAGGATTTTCTAATGATCAGTCCAGTTGGAAGTCTTTTCAAAAGAGGTTCAACGACTTCAAGAGACAAACTCTCAAAGACTTTAAGGAAAAAAGAGGAAAAGATTGAAAAGTAGCAGTCACTTCCAGGTTACGCACCCTCTGTCCCTTGCGTTCCCTTAAAACCATTTCATGTGTTCCAGAGTTAGTAGGCAACCATGTCCTCTGCCAGCAATCCCCACTCCCCTTCTACCAAATTAGGGTCGATCCTTTCTGAGCATCAAGACCCCACCCAAGAGCTTCTATTGTTCCCCTCCTCCAAACCCCAATGCCAACCCCTCTTCTGGACCCCCAGCCCAAGACTGAGCCCGAAGACTTCGAATATGTCTATGGATCTTGGAGATTTGATGAAGCAATTGGTGGAAGGGTTTACATGGATGGAAGGGTCAAGTTCGAAGAAGATCTCCAACCCAGGGAAATGGAATGGTGAGAAGAAGGAGTGGAGGAAGTGGTTTGTTTCCATGTCGGTCTGGCATGTGGAGCAAAAGTGAAAGAATAATCGAGAACAGACTGCTGCAGTCTTATCCAGACTTGAAGGAAAAGCTGCAGGATATGCACAAATCATGTATGAAAAATACATTCACAAGGAGTCAGAGCTGGATAGGAATGGGAATGAATTAGGAGTAAATGCTTGGCCAGATTATGGCAGCATTGCAAGGGAGTTGCAGGCTTATTTCCAGATTGACGAATTAGCCCATGAAGCATTGAAGAAATTGGAATCTCTGAGGCACAGGGGTTCTATTGATGAGTACCTTCAAGAGTTTGAGGTACTAAGAGTAGATGCAGGAGTAAGCGACAACCATGCGCTGAAACTGATGAGAACACAGGTACAATATCAGATATACCAGCAGGTCTGCATGCAGGGCATGTCAGATACATTGGTGGATCTGGTACAAGCTGTATGAAGGATAGGACAGTCGTTCGAAAGGATGGCAGTCGAAAGAGTGGCACCTACATTCGCTCCAAGGTACAATACTCCATGCATTCCCCCTCCCTCCAATACTTTCACCCCCCATTACAACTCCCCTTCACATTTTACGAATACCGGTGTTCAGCCCAGCAGAGGAGCTCCCATGGACGTAGATCATCAGGGAGCAGCACAGGTCCACACCTGTTATCAATGCGGCAAGCCAGGTCACTTTGCAAGAGAATGCAAAGGGACTTTCAATCCGGCTGCACTGCGGCCATCAAATAATTATGGCAAGGGTCCTACAGGACAACAAGGCGCTCCACGGCAACAACAAGCACAATATGTCCAGCCAGTAAGGTTCACAGAGTTCTCAGCTCCTGATAAAAATGGTTGGCAAACAGCAGAACTGGTGACCCTAGGGCCTGTTTACAATATGGCTAATGTGGCCAGGTTTGCAGAAGTTCCCACAGTGTCATGGGGCACTATGGAAGAAGCAAGGGCTTACTTTCAAGATGTATTCAAATCAGAGAGGAAGCAGAAAGAGGCTTCGGGAAAAGTCTAAGGGATTCAGATAGGCTAGTAGCTGAACTCCCAGTATGTTCTTCTTTGTCTTCTTCTTTATTTAATGTTTGTACAATGAAATGGGATTTAATTCCCTCTGTAATGGCGTCTCTATTGAGCGTGGCCCTGGATATAGGGTGCTTAATTCCATCTGAAAATATTAATGGACATTTATTTGCTATAGGAAGCAAAGAAAGAAAAGATCTAGCCAAACTATTTAATCAAAAAGAATGAGATGAATTAGGTGTAAGTATAAAGGTAGATGGGGAAGTATGAGGAAAAAATGGACTCAAAATGGAGTCATGTGGTTTAACCTTTGCTATTGTGGATTCAGGAGCATCTGTGACTTTTATAGATCAAAAGTTCATATGAAAACATGGACTTTATGAAAAAGATCTACCCAAGACATTAAAGGTATACAATGCAGATGGAACAGAAGGCAATATAGGAAGAATCACACATTATGTGGTAATTTATATTTCTATCAAAGGAAAAAATGGAAAATGGCATCAAGAACGAATTAATGCTTATGTTTCTTCTTTGGAAAATCTGGATTTACTTATAGGTTACAATTGGTTTGCAAGGCATAACCCAGATATAGATTGGGTTAACAAGACAATCAATTTTCCAAGATATTCTTTGAATTGTGAAACTCATTTGATCTCTAGATAAGTAACAGCAGAAGAACAAAGCCAATTGGAGAAAGAATTGCCAAAAGAGTTGTGGAAGTTTATCACAGTCTTCTCACAACATAAATCAGAAAGGATGCCTACAAGAAAACCATGGGATCATGGAGTGGAGTTAAAAGAGAATTTCATTCCAAAGAAAGGTCGTATCATTCCTTTAGCTCAAGTGGAAATGAACGAAGTATGAAGTTTTATCGACAAAGAAATAAAGAAGGGTTACATACATTCTTCAAAATCACCTCAAACTTTGCCAGTTTTCTTTATTAGCAAAAAGAATGGTGGTAAACAAATGGTGATCGACTATTATTATCTAAACAAATTCACCATAAAAAATAATTATCCTCTTCCCTTGATTTCGACACTGATTGATAGGCTAAATGGTGCAGATCTATTCACCACTCTAGATTTACGCTGGGGATACAACAATATTTGCATGAAAGAAGGCGATGAGTGGAAAGGGGCTTTCACCACCCCTATTGGTGCATACGAGCCATTGGTTATGTATTTTAGGATGTGCAATTCCCCAAGTACTTTCCAGGCTATGGTAAATGATATCTTCCATGATATGTGGGAGCATGTCATCATTTATATTGATGACATCATGATCTTTACCAAAGACAAGAATAGAGAGCAACATCTAGAAATCGTTGCAGAAGTATTAGGTTGTCTCCATGACCACAACCTCTTCTTAAAGCCATCAAAGTGTCACTTTGCTTAAACTCAAGTAGACTATTTGGGCATGGTTGTGTCTAAAAAGGGGGTACAGATGCAACTAAACAAGACTAGTGCTGTTTGGAGTTGGCCTATTCCGAAAATGGTCAAGCAAATACAAGCTTTTCTTGGCCTAGCAAATTATTATCGTCATTTTGTTCCAAATTTTGCCAATATTGCAAAACCCCTCACATCCCTAACAAAGAAGGATACTCCGTTCCAATGGACAGCTGCCTGTATGACAGCATTTGTACGTCTAAAGGAAATCCTTACATCCAAATCCCTTCTTTGTTATCCTGACTCCTCCAAATCCATTTGTGTTGAAACTGATGCCTCTGATGTCGCCATAGGGGCTGTGCTGTCTTACCAGCATGAAGATGGACTTTGGCGACCTGCTGCATATATTTCCCACTCTTTGGACAAAGCAGAATGCAATTACCCTATCTATGACAAAGAGTTATTAGCTATCATTCAGGCACTCAAGGACTGGCATCATTATTTAATTGGCAGAGATTCTTTTGAGATCTGGACAGATCACAAGAATCCCGAATACTGGAAATGGCCACAGGATTTGTTCTCTCATCAAGCTAGATGGCAAACTGTCCTTGCCGAATTCAACTTTAAATTATGTTACAAACCAGGATCCACTAATGGATGAGCTGATGCACTCTCCAGAAGACAGGATCATTTCGACAACAAACTGGACATTAATAAACAAATCGTCATGTTACCTCAGGATGTTTTTCAATGAGTTATTTCTCTCTCCTCTTCTTTCTTTTCTTATGTATAACAAGCATTGGTGGACTTACAACTTCCTCTCCACTGGTGTTATAGTTCAGAACAACAAATTTATTTAAATGGACGAAAACAAGTTTTCATTCCGGAAGAGCTATGTACTGAAGCTCTTAATTTATTTCATTCTTCACCTTTAGGCAGTCATGCTGGAAAAAATTGTACAATCCAGCTTTTATCTCATTATTATTATTGGCCAGGTCTCAATAAAGATGTAGTGCATTTTGTTTCTCATTGCTCCACATGTGCAACATCCAAGGGATCAGAAATGGTCATTCCAGTTCATCCTCTTCCTGTTTCTTCTTCTCCATGGACAGATATTTTGGTGGACTTTATTACAGGACTTCCAAAGTCAAAAGGTTTTGATTCTATTATGGTTACAGTTGATCAGTTTTCAAAAGAAGTGGTTTTTGTTCCTTGTTTATCTTCTCTTTCTTCTCTTTATGTTGCAGAACTTTTTAGGGATCACGTATGGTCCAGACACGGACTTCCTAGCACTATCGTCTCAGATCAGGGACTGCAATTCATATCGGAGTTTACAAGAGAGTTAAACGGAATTCTGCAGATCAAGCAGAAATTATCTACAGCATATCATCCAAGAATGGATGGACAAACAGAACGGATCAATCGGGAATTAGAGCAGTATTTGAGGAACTTCATAGCAAAATGGCAAGACACTTGGGTGGATTGGCTCAAAATAGCGGAATATCATCATAACAATTTGTATTTGACATCCACAGACACTTTGCCATTCAAAATAATGAAAACATATTATCTGCGGCTTGGTTTTGAGCCACCCACATCAGATAATCCATTGTCTCATTTCTTACAAGACATGTCTAAATTGTTCAAAGAAGTCAAGGAAGCATTGGAAAAAACAAAAGAAAGAATGGAGAAACAGAACAAGCAAAGCACACCATCATATCAAAAAGGCCAGCAAGTTCTGTTATCTACCAAGAATTTAATGCTTCCGTATCCCTCAAAGAAGCTTACCAAGAAGTGGATTGGACTTTTTGAGATTTTAGAAGTTATTCCGCATGCAGTTCGTTTGTGTTTACCAAAAACAATGTGGATTCATTCTACAGTCAATATCTCTCAAATTAAACCGTATCTTCCATCCCTTTGCAGTCAAGATATTCTCACTCTGGATCTGATTCTTATTACAGCAGAAGGTCATGCAGAATACAAAGTTGATCATATTGTGGATTCACAAGTTAGAAAAGGAAAACTCGAATATCTGGTTCATTGGACTGGATATGGTGAAAATGATCATACCTGGCAAACAAAGGAAGATTTAGCCAATTCACCAGAACTTATTGAAGAATTTCACAAACTTTATCCCTCTGCACCTTGTTGCATTTTTACCACTGACCTTACATTTTTCCGTTCTTTATTCTCGCTGTATGAAAACCAAACCATTCAAGCTCCTTTACATATATCTTGTCTGGAATCCTCGATCTAAAAAGGGGGTAGTGTTATAGTTCACTTTTTCAATTTTTGATCACATGATTTTATCTTATCTTTCCATGTGGTTATCTAATCTTTTATCTTATCAGGTCACATGACAGGTCTAGACCCAGGGCATAGGGTTAGCCTCATGTCTTCTGACCACTTTTCATTTCCATCTTCTTCCATTTCAGAAGCACCATTTCTCTTCAGCTGATTAGCTATTCTCATGGTTGCTTCTCTTCCATTTGATGGTGCCTCAGGGTCTGTGGGAATTTTCCCATCAGGGTCTTGGTCCGTGTGCCATTCTGTACCATATAAATACTGTAGCCTTAGCACATCTCAAGCCCCAGTCTTGAGCACTTGTATCTTCACTGCAGGTGGCCTCACTAGTGGCTCCTTATTCCATTATCCTTTGCCTTACCCTTGATTGGGTTTGTTCTTGTCTAATCGCACATCATTTGACATCAACACCATAACATAGAGGCACCACTATCAATGTAAAAAGTGGAGATGACAGGGTCAATAAAGGGGACTATAACACTACCCCCTTTTTAGGTCTCAGATTTCAGATGAGACACCAACAGTGGTACAGATTCAGTTTGATTATCATAGTGCTTGAATAAAGAATGAAACAATTGCTAACTAAGATTGAAAAGCCAACAAGGAGCAGAGAGATGAAGTTTGTGAAATTCTTCCACTAGATCAGGTGAATTAGCCAAATCATCTTTCATTTGCCAAGTGCAATCATTGTCACCATATCCTGCCCAATGGACTAGATATTCTAGTTTTCCTTTGCATATTCTTGAATCTACAATATGGTCTACTTCATATTCCATATGTCCATCATCAGTTATGAGAACAGGATCTGAAGTAAGAATATCTTGACCTTTCAAAGAAGGAAGATACAGTTTGATTCATGAGATATTGATGGTAGAATGAATTCTCATAGTTTTCGGCAGCTTTAGTCTAACTGCATGAGGAATTACTTCCAAAATCTCAAATAAACCTATTCATTTCTTTGTGAGTTTCTTGGAAGGATATGGAAGCAATAGATTTTTTGTTGATAGCAGAACTAATTGTCCCTTTTTATATGTGGGTGATGTATGATGATTCTGCTTTTCCATTTGTGTTTTGGTATCTTCTAATGCTTTCTTTACTTCTTTGAAAGTTTTAGACATATCTCATAGGAAAAGGGAAGAGGAAACAGTGTGAGGTGGTGCTTCAAAACCCATTCTAGGATGATAGGTCTTGGTAATCTTGAAAGAAGTGGTTTTCATGGGCAAGTTTAAGCCAATCTGCCCACTGTTCTTGCCTTTTTGCTATAAAACTTCATAGATATGTTTCCAATTCCCTATTAATCCATTCCATTTGACCATTCATTCTTGGATGATATGCTGTAGAGATCTTTTGCTTGATTTGCAAGATCTCATTAAGCTACTGGGTGAACTCTGAGATGAATTGGGGTCTGTAATCTGAAACTATTGTAGAAGGGAGACCATGTCTGGACCAAACATAATCTCTGAAAAGTTCTGCCATATAAAGAGAAGAAATAGAATAAAAACATGGAATAAAAACCACCTCTTTGAAAAAACAATTCACTACCACCATTATCACATCAAATCCCTTTGAAACTGGAAGTCTGGTAATAAAATCCACTGAAATATCTTTCCAAGAGGCTGAAGCCATAGGAAGTGATTTAATAGGAATAATGGTTTCTGATTCCTTTGATATAGCACATGAAGCACAATATGAAGCAAAAAATGCCACATTTTCATGGAAATCAGGCCTGTTATGATTCCTCTAGTACTTCTTCTTTTCCTTTTGTCTCACTGTAGTTTTTGCTTTTCTCACACTTCTAATGCTTCCTTGTTCACCTTCCACTATAGATTCCACTCTTCTCATGCTCTAGACAAGTCTAGACCACTCTCTTGTTAACCCCTTTGCCTGGGCCTCTTATCTTTTAATCAGCTGACTTATAATCACTCTATCTCTTTCCATCTGTTTCCACATGGATACCTTACTCATCATTCATCAGCATGATTACTCATTTCATCTCCACTTCAACCTAATTCACTGTACTATAAAGTAGCATACTTCCAGTCCTCTCTCTCCTTATGCTACTTCTACCTTGCAATCACCTCACAGTCTTCACATCTCCACTTATCCTTGTATCTACATACTCAGAATCCATTGCTTGTGTCCTGGCACTTAACCAGAGGATCATCAGCATCTGATCTCGGCACATCCCTGGAAGTGTAGCTGGTACCACTAAGGCACAATACTTTATTTGTCACCTTCTACTCATCTTGAAGCTTACCTTTGGTTTGCTTCATCCTCTTCATCCATAGCAAGGTCTATGCCTGTCCCTACCTGGGCCTAGCATAACAAGGCCAATAATAAAATCATGAAATTAAATGCCTAGTGCAGCCTTGACCAGAATGACCATCTAGTGGAGATGAATGAAATAAGTTTAAAGCTTCAATATGTAACTCTTTTGGAATGAAAATTTGTTTGTTTTGATTTAAATAAACCTTATTTTCTGGACTATAACACCAGTGGGGTGAAAGGTGAAGATTTACTGATGCTGCTTGAACTTGGGTGAAAAAAAAAGAAGATAAAGAAATAGCTTGTTGAAAAACCAAAGGGAAAAGCATGAGAACTTGTTTATTTGGTTCTGGTTTGTTATCAAAATGATCTTGATGATGAGATAAAGCATCTGCTCTACTATTTGAAGAACCTGGCTTGTAAACCATTTGAAAATTAAATTCAGCAAGTGTCACTTGCCATCTAGCCTGTCAGGGAGAGAGATCTTGAGGATATTTCCAGTATTCAAGATTCTTGTAATCTGTCCAGATCTCAAAAGAATCTCAACCAATGAGATAATGTCTCTAGTTATGAAGAGCTCAAATGACAGCTAGTAATTCCTTGTTGTAAATAGAATAATTGAGTTCAGCAGCATCCAAGGAATGCGAAATATAAGCTGCTGGTTGCCACAGACCATTTTCTTGTTGATAGGAGAGAACAGTGCCAATGGCAACATCAGAGGTGTCTGTTTCTATTTGAACTGGCTTGGAAAAATCAGGATAGCATAGGAGGGGGTCAGAAGTGAGAATTTCTTTGAGACAAATGAAAGCAGTCATGCAGGTGCTTGTCCATTCGAATTTAACATCTTTTTTCATAAGGGAATTAAGAGGTCAAGTGATATTAGCAAAGTTGGGGACAAAACATTGATAGTAATTTGCTAGTCCCAAGAATGCTTGAATTTGTTTGACAGTACATGGAATGGGCCAGCTTTGTACAGCACTGGTCTTGTTTAACTGCATTTGTACCCCCTTTTTTGATACAACCATTCCTAAATAGTCAACTTGCGATTGGGTGAAGTGACACTTTGATGGTTTAAGGAAAAGATTGTTGTCATGAAGACAATCTAATACTTGAGCAACAATTTCTAAATGTTGGCTTTGAGTTTTGTTCCATGTGAATATCATGATGTCATCAATGTAGATGACAACATGTTCCCACATGTTGTGGAAGATATCATTAATCATGGCCTGAAAAGTACTTGGTGAATTGCACATGCCAAAGTACATTACCAATGGTTCAAATGCTTCTATAGGGGTGGTAAAAGCCCCTTTCCACTCATCACCTTCCTTCATGTGAATGTTGCTATATCCCCATCGCAAGTCAAGGGTGGTAAACATATCTGCTCCATTTAATTGATCAATTAGTGTAGAAATAAGAGGAAGTGGATAGTTATTCTTGATGATATACTTATTTAGATACCTGTAATCAATTACCATTTGTTTTCCACCATCCTTTTTGCTGATGAAAAATACAGGTGATATTTGAGGGGATTTTAATAATCTGATATACCCCTTTTTTATTTCCTTGTCAACAAATTCCCTTACCTCTTTTATTTCTTCATTTGATAGAGGGATAATCCATTCTTTCTTGGATACAAAATTGTTCTTTAGTTCAACTGCATGATCCCAAGGTTTTTATGTTGGCATTCATTCCAATTCATGCTGTGAAAAGACAGGTAAAAATTCCCATAACTCCTTTGGTAATTCTTTTTTGAGCTGTGAACTTTCTTCTTTCATTACTCTTCTCAAAACTAAATGCATATGACAATTACCTTCACATCTAGGAAAGTCAATTGTTCTTTTTACCCAATTAATGTCTGGGTTATGTTGTTTGAACCAGTTGTATTCTATTAATAAATCCAACATTCCTAAAGAAGAGACATATGCATTAATGCATTCTCAGTGCCATCTACCATCTCTTCCTTTTAAAGCAATATAAATAATCACATAATGAGCAATTTTTCCAATATTTCCCTGTGTTCCATCTGCATTGTAAACAGTTAACACTTTTGGTAAATCTTTTTCATAAAGTCCATGTTTCCAAACATATTTTTGATCTATGAATGTTACTGATGCTCCTGAGTCTATAATTGCAAAGGTAAGCCTGCAAGATTCCATCTTAAGGCCATTATGTCCACAAACTTCTCCACCAATCTTGACACTAACTCCTAATTCATCTCATTCTTTTCTATTAAATAATTTTGCTAGATCCTTGCATTCTTCACTTCCTATAGCAAACAAATGTCCGTCAATTTCTTCAGATGGAATTAAGCACCAAATATCCGGGGCCATGCTCATACAAGATGCCATCACAGAGGAAGATGCTTGCTTCCATTTCATAGTGATAGGACAAAAACTTGTAAGGAAAGAAGACTGATTACATATTGAGAGTTTTACCTCTAGCTCAACTGACTCCCTTAAGCTTTTCCCTGAGCCTCTTTCTGCTTCCTCTCATTTTTGAAGACATCTTGGAAGTAAGCTCTTGCTTCTTCCATTGTTCCCCATGAAGCAGCTGGGACTTCTGCAAATCTGGCTGTATCAGCCATATTGTAGACAGGTTCTAAAGCCACTGGTTCTACTGTCTGCCATCCATTCATATCAGGTGGAGAAAATTCAGAGAATCATACCAGCTACACATATTGATTTTGTGCAGTGGTTTGAAATCATTGTGCTTGTTGTGGTCCCTTTCCAAAGTTGTTGGAGGGTCAAGGAGCTGCAGGATTAAATACTCCTCTACAATCCCTAGCCAAATACCCTGGCTTCCCACATTTGTAGCAGGTTTGTACCTGCTGCACTGCTTGCCTATCTATTTCCATTGGTGCTCCTCTACCTGGCTGTGTTCCTGTTGGTGTGAATCTTGGCTGGTTAGACCTAGGAGGTTGGTATTATGGTTGATATGAATTGGAGGGTGGATATTGTGGTGGGGGATAATGAGGTATGAAACATGGGGCTGATCTTTCAATAGCCATTTGTTCAAAAGCTCTACTGATTGTTCTGCATTGATCATGAAAGAGGATGTAATCTTTCTAGATGCCCTGCATGCAAGCCTGTTGGTAAACCCAGTACTGAACTTGTTCTCTTATTAGCTTGAGAGCATGATCATCCCCTATTTCTGCATCCCTTCTCAGGACCTCAAAATCCTGCAGATATTCATTGATTAAAGAGGTATATTTCAATCCCTCAAGCTTCTTCAATGCCTTATGTGTTAGCTTATCAATGTGAAAATAATTTCAGAGCTCAATTGTAATTCCTGTAAAGTCAGGCCATGTGGCCAATCCCAATATCTCTCATTGACCCTTTGAGTTCAACCTGTACTCAGTTTCCACATCTCAGAACCTTTCCAGGGTAATCTGGGTGAATTCTTCTGCTCTCTCTTCTAGTCTGGATAAAACTGCTGTGATTAATTCTCTGTTGTTCCACCATTTCTGTTTATCTACCCAGACTAATAGAGAAGCATATTACTTCCTCCACTTCTTTTTATCTCCAGCCCACTTTCCAGGATCAGAAATCTTCTTCAATCCACCCATCTTAATAAATTCTTCAATAAGTAGCCTCATTATATCTCCATTGTCTGAACTCATATTTGTCCCAGTTGTAGTAGGGATTGAACACTGGGAGAGGTGCTGGGGCCTGGAATATGGGGTCAGGGTGTACCTTGGCTGGGAAACCAGGTCTGTGATCTGCTGGGGGTATTGGGAGAGGGTTAACCCTAGCTCAGTTGACTCTGGCTCATTGAATGAGCTTGCATATGGGTCAAAGTTCAACAGGGTTAGTTACTGTCTGAGGAAGTTGGGATACAGTTTTTAAGGACCTGGATGGTCTAAGGGAGCAGAGACAATCTGTGGTGGCTACTTTGTAGTCTCTAGCCTGTTTAGCAATGAAATCTTTCTAAGTCTGCTTGTCAAACTTATCAAATCTGGTCTGGAATAACTGTCTTTCCAGTTCATTGTCTTTAAAGCCCAATACTGCCTTGAATACAAAATCTTTTAACTGCTCCTCATGTTCCCACGGGTAAGCTTTCTTCATAAACTTTGATTTTCTGTATTGAGAGCCCATGACTAGTAAATAGTCTTGAGCAAGTGTTACAGTGTCAGTTTTGAATGTTGTACAAAGAGACAATAACCCTAGTCTAGGGCTTTATGATGTTGATGTCAAGTGGATGAGATATAAGCAAAAGAGTATATGAGTGAACACTGTACTAGATGTTACAAGTGCTCAAGACTGGGGCTTGAGTTGTGCTAAAGCTACAGTATTTATATGATACAGAAAGGTGCACAGACCAAGGCCCTGATGGGAATATTCCCATAGACCCTGAGGTACCATCAAAAAAAAGAGAAGCACTCATAAGAATAGCCAATGGCTAAAAAAAAGCAAGGCTTCTAAAATGAAAGAAGACAGAAATAAAGAACAGGCTGAAGACATGAGGCTAACCCTATGCCCTGGGTCTAGACTTGTCATGTGACCCATCACATGCCTAGATTAGATAAAAGATTAGATAACCACGTGGTTAGATAAGATAAAGTCATGTGATTGAAAAATGAAAAATGCGGACTATAACACTGCCAGGGATAAAGCTTTAGTAGCCCATGATTTGGCTTGACAGACCATGACTCAGAGAATCAAAAGCAAATTCACCCCTTTTAAGAAAGAAGACCAAGTTTGGCTTGAGGCATATAATCTGAAATGATCCATTATTCATCTGAAGCTTTTTCCTAAATTTAAAGAACCTTTTGAGATTATACAAATAGTCTCCCCTGTCACCTATTGCCTCTGCTTACCCCAACACTGGAAAATCCATCTAGTGTTTCATGTGTCACTCCTATCTCCTTATTGAAAGAACCAAATCCATGGAAAGAACTTCCTGACTCCATTACTAGAACTTATAAAGGGTGAAAAAGAATATAAAATAGAGCAGATCCTGAAACACAAAGGATTACTGTCTTCCCACCAGTTCCTAATCTGTTGAAAAGGTTATTCAGCTGAGGATAACTCATGAATTCCAGAATGGAATCTCCAACATGTGCAAATGACTCTTCTTGCATATAAATACCTTCACTCTTCATCCTTTTTCTCTAACTGCTTTTTTTCTACTACTATTATATCCCATAATTCCAATCCAATTCTGATCCAATTCCAATTCAGCTTGCACTTGGTCTGCATATCCATTAGGCTACTCTAGCCCAACTCTCCCCTACATAACTCCAACCCTTCATTACCACTCCACCTCACTCCAGTTACTCTCACACTTTCCTTACCCAGTCATTATTATCTGCTCTAGTTCCAACCTTAGTCCTATCCCTGGCTCAGTTAAGTAGTTTATCTTGGCCCTTATCTTATTTCCTCTGAATCACTTTGCCACTACTCTGTACTTAATTCCATTTCACTCTCTATTACTGTTACTGTTACTGTTTCCCTCTTGTTTCTTCCTGCCATTCTTTCAGTTTCAGTCTGACATAATTGAATGTTATCTTCCCTGACATCTCCATTCATCTATTAGATACTTAGGCACCTGTTTTGCTTCTGAAATTGCATCCATCTCATTTTGCTACACTCTTAGATAGTTCTGTCCCCTAAGATATAAGTACTGTAGTCTTATATCTTGTATCTCAGTATGAATATTGACAAAAACACATCATCTTGACCTCATTCTCACTCTGGCCAAACCCCTGGGCTTACTCTGACCCTCCAGATTACTCCAGAGTACCTCTGGGGCTGAATGATATTTTTGAAGAAATTGTAGGGCCCTACTTTCATTATAACTAGGCTTGATGCTCCTTATCCTGCCTGTCTCTCTTGTTGAGCATTGAGATTACCCTCCCCTCCATGACTAATTCCTTCATAAATTGGAACATTGCAAAGTACAAGGGCACATCACATAAGATGAAGCTGAGTCCCCATTTTACCCAATATAACTCTTCTCATCTTTCTCCAGAAACCTCCAGACCTTCCAGAAATCTCTGGAGTTTAAGCTCAGATTACATTGATATAGCAAGAAGGGTACAAGTTTTAACAGCTACCAATGATCATTCCTACCAACATTAACCACAATGAAAATGTCATTGAGTTCACCATTTTAGATGATCTTTCATGCCCCTCTTCTTCTCATTTACTTAGTAAATGTCCTTCATCTACTATGCCATTGCCCAGCTGATCCACCACTGCCCCCTGGGTGGATATAGTCAAATCAACTTCTTTAGCAAATACTTCTTCTACACCATTGTTTATTCCCTCTCTGGTTGTATCAGTTAAGTTACCCCTTTCTACTTACAATCTTTGCTCAGATACCCCAGATAATGCCTACACAGAATCTTTTATGATGCTCACCATGGATGCAAGATTAGTGGTACCCATTGGCTCTCATTTAGACATGGATTCACCCCTCTTGGCTCTTCACCAGATCATCCTTCAGCTCAAGTACCTTGTATTACTCTTTAATATGGTAGCACAGACAGCTAATGCTCAAGTAGGACTCTTAAGGGCCAACCTCACCACCATTTATCAATCCATGACTATTGCCATTACCACCCTAGCTTATTAATTGGAATTCAGGGAATTCCTTATTGATCTTCACTGCTACCTTGCTGATCTTGCCCATGCTTGCAGATTCCCACCACCAGTTTCTATTCCCTTAGCATTATCATCCCCTATTAATGAAGACAAAGAGGCTCTTCTAGTCCAAGTGGATGCATGGTGGACTAGAAACCACAGTTAATCTCCCATTCCCATTAATTACCCTTGCCATAGTAAGATGTGTTATCATTGCCATCATCTGGGGCACCAACACTCTGGTTGCCCAGTTTATCAATGCCTTACCTGTTTTCATTGGGCCCCAGGACACCCACAATATTCTTGCCCACTTTGTCACCATACCCCATCTACCTCACCATCCATGGCATCCTCCCTTACCCACTTTTTGTGCTCATCCAGGCAATCTTGCCCTAGATTCTCTTCTATCACTGTTCCCCCTCCCCCATCTTATCACACAGATAACAACAGCAATTCAGTCATTGACTCTGTTGGTTGGGCCAATATCACTGGATCCCCCACTCCATTATTGTAAATCCTCATTGGATAACTCAGACATATTAAGGGGATAATGTTATGATTATCTTTTTCTTTCAAATTTATTCCTTTTCCAGTTACTCTTTACCTTTCAGATATTGCAAATCCCTTCTTGTTTCATATATTTGCAATATGGTAACTGTTTTATCTTTTTCAAATAGTCTATTTGCAATCTACCATTGCAAATCTTATAAAGCACATTTTATCTTTATTATTTCATATTCCTCATCCACTTTATAAGCCTATTTGTCATTGATTCACTTCTTATTTGTCATGCTCATTCAGCATGCCCCTTTTATTGCTAATTCTATATAAATTCCTTTTTCCTTTTAGACTAACAATGGTCTTTACTATAGTATAAGAAGTAGCACTTCATATCTATGTTCCTTATGCTACTTCTCCCTTTCCATCCACTTTTCATAGCCCCTGCTAGGCCTGGTACACATGTATCTGTGCACTAGTAATACACTTGCCTTTCTGTTGATATTAACAGTCCAACCTCTTTGTTTAATTATCCCTGGCAATAGCATCCCACTAAACAACCTGATTCTGTGTCTAGCATGTGCTGATGTGCTTTAATCTTCCTCTGTCCCCACTCTATAAAAGGCCTTGGGACTCATTTACTCAGCATGTCTTTGAAGGGCTATATTCACCCCTATCCAGATCAGATATAACATTCTTGACTACCATTTAGCCCTTAGGCCATGTGATTTGGCCCAGTAACTGTGAAAATATAACTATTTGAAAACAAAGACCTTATTGAAATACTGTTATGGATTAGCTCTATCTATTTGTTATAAACTAATACCACTAGTTAAGATTTACTTTTCACTTTACTCTATATTATGTTATACTTTCTATTTAGCTTTGCTTTTAGCCCCTTTTCCTATGCTTTATTTCTTTATTTAGCTAGCTTATATATGCCTCATGGCATGGTCCATGCACATTAGCTAATAGAATATAAGGGCAAGACTTTAGACTGGAGAATTCAGTCTAAAGCACTTGTTTTCTTGTTGCTGTCACTTTTCTTTTCTATTTGATTAGCTTATGTGGGCATTCCTCAAGGCTTTGCCTCTGGGATTAGGGTTGGATCTCTCAATACTATCCAAGGGCTATCTTTTTCTTTACTTTAAGCTAAGCCCCTTCTATTATGGTATTATCTTTTATTTATTTATTTTATTTTACTCTACCCTTGACATGTGTTATATTTTATTGTTGTATTCTTAGCTAAAAGATGAGTCTTCTAACTCTAACCTTGAATAGATGCCAGATTTGTAGTTAAATTCAGATTAAATAGATAAGTAGAGTAAAGTGAAAAATATTTAGGATAGCAAGTCCTGAGGAGCTGGAATACAAGTCATTAGAATAGGCCTATATTGCAAGACATTAGTAGGGACTAACAATATACATGGTAACAAGTGGTTAAGGCTAGAAAGCCTTAATAAGAATTATGCTAGCTACTTATACTAATTCTGTTTATATACAGACCACCCAGTAAATTCAGCTAAATACTAAATATGGAAATAGGGCATAGGGAAAGGGTAAAGGGTATGATCAAACAGGCCATGCAGATAAGAAGTGCATAATGAAAGTGAAGTGAAGAAATAAAAGAAAAAATCAGCAACAGCAGAGATTAAATCACATTCTCAATCATGAGGCCAAGAAGACCTCATCTGAATCTCTGCCATGATTCTATCTTGATCCTCTTCTAAATCAAGATCAGATTTATTGGAGATAAAATTGGGAGATATCATTATCTGAAATACTAGATTTAATTCTAGCTGTTTTCTAATCATGTTTTGCACTAAATGCAATGGCTATCAATAACTACTAATTATCATGCTAGGCTATGAGTATATGAAATGCAGTACTTGCTCTTGGCTTTCTATTGGTCCAATGATCAAAGCATTTGGTTATGTTTTGGTAACATGGCAACCATATCAAAATGATAACTCATTGGGATAGTTTTTTGACTTTAAATAGGATATGGTATTTAGTATCTGATATAACCTCCCTTGGCCTTGATAACTGCTTAAATCCTTCTAGGCATGCTTTCTATCCATTTTTGACACTTCTTCACAGAAATCCTTTCCTACTCTACCGCCACCCTATTCCATAATTGATAAACTCCTGTAGGTGCTCTCTTATAATCTGAAAGGCATCTTTTCAAATGACCCCAAGTATTTTCAATAGAATTAAGGTCTGGAGATTGAGCAGGCCAATCCAGAAGCTTGATATCTTGCTTCTTAAACCAGATTTGAGCTCCTCTTGAGATATGTTACACTTGACCTGGATAGGGACAGGCATAGACCTTGCTGTGGATGAAGTGGGAGAAGTGAACCAAAGGTAAGCTTCAAGATGAGTGGAAGGCAACAAATGGAGTGTTGTGCCTTAGTGGTATCAGCTACACTCCCAGGGGTGTGCCAAGATCAGATGCTGATAATTCTCTGGTTAAGTGCCAGGACATAAGCAATGGATTCCAAGTATGTAGGTACAAGGACAAGTGGAGATGCAAGAACTGTGAGGTGGTCACAAGGTAGAAGTAGTGTAAGGAAAAAGGAGACAGAAAGTATGCTACTTTATAGTACAGCTGATAAGGTTTGAGCAGAGATATACAGAGTAATCATGCTGATGAATAATAAGTAAGATATCCATGTAGAAACAGATGGAAAGAGATGGGATGATTATAAGTCAGCTGATTTAAGAGATAGAAGGCCTGGGCAAAGGGCATAACAAGAGAGCAGTCTAGGCTAGACTAGAGCATGAGAAAAGTGAACTCTATGAGTGAAAGTAAACAAGAAAGCACCCAAGATGTGCAAAGAGCAGAAGCTAAGATAAGAGAAAAGAGGAAAGAGAAGAGAAAAAGAGGGAAACATAACAAAATATGCTTAGGATCATTATCTTGTTGAAAGATAATTTCATTTGAAGGAATTCCAGAATTCTCCATGCTCTGCAACAATCCTTTTTCTAAAATTGCCACATACTGTTCAGCATCCATCCTTTCCTCAACCTTACTCAAAACACCCACACCATTCCATTCAATACAGCCCCATACCATGAGTGATCCTTCTCCAAACTTGACTGTACTTTTGATCTTTTTAGAACTTATTCCCTCTCCTTTCTTTTTCCACACATATTCTTGTCCATTTAATCCAATCCTATTGATTTTAGTCTCATCTGACCAAATCACCCTCTTCCAGTCCTCCACAGTCCAATGCTGGTACTTCAGAGCAAAGGCCAATCTGCTTTTTCTATAAATAGCAGAAAGAAGAGGTTTTTTCTTTTTTACCACAGCTTTTAAAGAAGCTTTCTTGAGGGTATTCCTGACTGTTTGTGGGCAGACAGGAGTGCTGACAATAGAATTGATGAAATGAGTGGCCTGAACTGCATTACTGGCCTTTCCAGTAAGAATTTGTTGAACAATAGCACACTTGTTAATAGGAGAAAGTTTTGAAGGATGATCACCATGATGATTTTCCTTCTCTGGTTGGATTTTCTGAAGGACCCTAGCCACAGTATACTTCCCTAGACCAGTTTGAGATGCAATTTTCCTACAGGAAAGATCAAGAGAGGCAAGAGAGATAATATTATCTCTTTGAGCAGCAAAAAGATGTTTCATAATGGAAATAAGGGAATTTATTTGTGATGGTAGGGTTTATATATGCTGCAGGCTAATTAGTGACATAAGAGTGACATAATATATTACTTACCTAAGATATATAATTATCTTACAGCACTTCAGGGTCCAATATATGTAATAGGAATTTAAAGTCAAAAAACTGTTCCAATGAGTTGTCATTTTGATATGGTTGCCACGTTACCAAAACATAACCAAATGCTTTGATCATTAGACCAATAGAACGCCAAGAGCAAGTACTGCATTTCATACACTCATAGCCTAGCATGATAATTAGTAGTTATTGATAGCCATTGCATTTAGTGCAAAACATGCAAATATTGGAATAGTTTTTTGAGCCACTATATCTAATTAAAGCTGAAAGGCTATAAATGTTAAGGGGTTCAACCCTAATCCCAGAGGCAAATCCTTGAGAGGTGCTCACACAAGCTAATCAGACAAAACAAGAGTAATGACAGCAACAAGTAAACAAGTGCTTTAGACTGAAAAATCCAGTCTAAGCCCTTGTCCTTATATATTACTAAGTACCTATGCATGAATCAGGCCATAAGACCTACATGAGGTAGCTAACATAATGGTAAGGGATTGGGCATGAGGTAAAAGATGCTGGCCAAACTAAAAGTAGTCCAAATAAGATGAGATAAGAAAATAGAGACTAAAAGCAGTGTAAGTAAAGTGAGTTTGTAACAGTAAATTCTATTCAAGTCAACCATTTACTCTCTAATCTCAAGAATCATTCCAATCATCAATCTTGCAAGCCATTCCCACTTCTTTCTATGTCATATAACCCCATATCATTAAAAAATCTTCTTCAAACTTTACTATTTTTTACAAGTTTATTATTAAGGCCCTATCCTGTCTTTTTCCCCACCCACTTCCTACTAACTGATCCAGTGTGATTAGTTTTAATCTTACATGATCAAATAACCACTCTAGTTCAATGCTGATGGCCTTTAGCAAAGTCTAATCTTACCTACCTATAATATCTAAAAAGAAAAGGTTATTTTTGCTTGACTACAGTTTTTATTTCTACTTGTTTGAGATGGAAGCACATGATATGGGATAAGATGAAATGGTTCTTTATATTAGAGAGTGAATAATTGACTTGAATAGCATTTACAGCCTTCTAGCTTCAACTAGATATATAGTATATTGTATATTAGTGGAGATAATAAGAGATAGATGTCCACCAATGGCTTTGGGAAGCTTAGAAAGGTATCTGGAATGAATTCTACTCATAGTAGAGTGATTGGAGCCAGTTGCACTAGAAATCTGGCAAGTAAATTGACAGAATTCCAGAAAAAAAGTAATATAAGTAATTTACTCTGTAGAAAGAGATTTTATAATGGTAGTAGTAGAAATAAAGTGATATTGTTATTTGTTTGTACCATTTAAGTCATTATGTACATCACTTGACCAATAAATTGTGTCAGAACATCTCAAAATATGTCAATTTCATATATTATTATATTAGTAACAAAACTGTTTTAATGAGTACCCTTGATTAATTGAAGTATATCTCATGAGTCTGTGGATTTAACCACATGACTTAGGGAGATGGAATTTAGCCAGGAGTAACAACTATATTTAGTCTTACCAAAGCTAAGTGAAATTCCCATATGTAATTGTGGTGCACCTTATACACTACATTGGGGTTAAACATTGGAACAGTTTTGTTGCTTAGTGTATGACAGCTTCTCAGGTGCTATACCTTACTGCTCACACTCATAATGCACCCACTGCTTGTCCTGTAACCTTTCAAAACTTCATCTGAGTCCTCAGGTTTCTTGTCTGAGGCTGGAATTTCGAAGTCCGTAGGTGCCCGACACGTGACCTGGTGTGACGAAAAGTTTGCATCGCATGTGTAAAAGACGGCAAAAGTCGGAATCAGTCTACATGCTGAATGCACACCAGAAAAAATCTAGAAAAATGCGTAGTAGATGGAGCACCATGGCCTGAATTCACATATTGAACCCGAGGACAGTAAGTGTCTTTTTAAAGATGTTAGAACGAAAATAGTGATTTTTTTGCACATCCGGGGTATTGATAGTATATTTGCCCGAATATGGCATATCAAACACATCGTGTTGAGCTAACCAAATTGGGCACTAAGACTTTACCCTGGATTTATTGCCCTACAACCATTCGTCAGGGTCATATCTAGTGCAAAAGCACTGTGTCAGTGGTGCGCATACCTTTTTTCTATCCGAGTAACCTTACCTATCCCTCTTTTATATACTGTAGGTCGACTAATGGAACACATTTGCTGTGCTAGATGCAACACAGCATTGTCGCCAAGCACTGCGTACGAGTGCTTGCACTATCGGTGCTATCCGGTCACTGTGGAGATTGGATCTTATCGCCTCCTGGTGATCCTAGCACTGTGTAGATTACTTATCGCCCCGTAATGATCCGAGTACAGCATGTCATGTTAAGCGGTTAAACCGTTTTCCAAGTCCTCGTGGGGTCCTCTTGGTTTAATCTTCCTTTTTCATCAGTCTGCCCTCCTAGACTTTGCATTCCGTTTGGTGTCCTGTGAACGCGTCCTCTTTCACCGTTCCTGTGTTGAGGCCATGAGCCCTACAATAATAGCCGCTGCAGTCGGCCTTCAGCAGAATGACTACACGACTGGTATGTCTATTAATGATTGCGATCTCTTAATCTCATAGAGAATTACAGCTGCTATGCTCACCCTCTTAGCGTACGATTATGGTGAGAGATGCAACTCTGTACCCATCTATTGACATCGCACTAACTTTCGTATTCTTAGTTCTTACTCTTCCAAGAGAGGTAGTTACTTGCGTTTTTGGTAACACACACCGGAATCTCACTCACTGCGATCTCCGTAGATCGATTATATCTGGGTCAGCGGATATCAGTTTCTCGGTCAGGCCATGAGCCCTGATGAAAACACAGAACAAGCGTAGGACCATGGTGTCCATACTATTTCTCCTCGTGTGTATCATAATCCATACCTGTGTACATCTCCCGAAGTACTTATACTGAATTAATCGGCGCTGATAACAGGTCCGTTATTGTGGCCTTTACATTCTAATGTATGCAAATACTACTCCGACCTGTAATGGATGCTGAGGCCACATCGCAACATCAGAGTGTTCACCTTGAGTATGACCAAGTTCCGAGATTTTTGGGCAGCTGTGCTGACCTCAATCATTCAAAGTGTGGAGCTCCCTCCTTCCTGGCCCTGCAAAAGTGGGTCTTTGTACACCACACATCACCAGTTACCATACTAATTGAATGCCCTTTAGACGTATGTACTTAACCTCTGCTCGTCTCCGTAATTTTCAGGCAAATGAAACTCATTTAACAGTTGTGAGCAAATTATCCAACATATCCCTGTACCTTCATGTTTAGAGGCCATTCCTAGGTGAAATACTCTATCTTGCTGCAATATGGGCATTCCTCGTATGGATTGGCTCTTCAGACTGTGAGTTATTATGTTGTTCAATCTCGAGTGAGACAGTTTATGATGGTGACTTGAGTGGTTATGATCCTCCATGTTTGGGTAATGTACAACCGATCAAGGGTAGTCCTTGGTATCCTCCTCACATTCTGGGTCCTTGAGATTATTCCGGGTATCATTACTTGTGTTATGTATCCGAACAAGTTATCCGGTGCGTTGTCGGCCGAGTGATTACGCACATCATGCTAATGAAACAACCACCGCTGTCCCATTTACACCAATTCCTCCAGTAACTGTTTCGCACGTGTTAGACCTTTCATACTGCGGAGCGACGTCTTCAATCACCTGGGCCAAAGTTGCTTCCCTTCCCGAAATTGTGAACGGTGGGGTGATGTGCATGCTGGTGATCTACCAGTTCGTACAGCAGTTGCTTCGAATATACAAGGCGACCAAGAGATGGCATTTCAATCGCTATATGAATCTTTTTGCTGTTCAAAGCATCCTCTACTTCCTTTTGTACGTCCTTATTTCATCCATCGCTATAGCCGCCCGTCTATGTAAGCCTTCAAAATTTGGCTCGAGCTAACAGGGACCTTCTGTGCTATAGCATCTTGTTCTTTAACCGTACAGCAATCCTCGTCGCTTCGGGAAAGCTTTCAATAGGAGGATGGGAGATAATTATTCTGGTCCCTTTGGAATACGTTCCAGCTTTTGCTCTCACACCTCGATTCATCATAAGCATTCGGGAGCTTTACCACAAAGAATCCCAGGGTAGTCATGGAGATGAGGATGATGATGGGTTTGGCTCATCGGCATCAGATTATCACGATCACGAGACGACAATTGCACTGGATATCAGGGGCCCGGACAGAGGTATTCCGATGACAGAGTCGACCGTGGACCCTGACTAGGGAGTGGCGTGACAAGAGAAAACATTACTATCGTACGAGCACTTTATCTTATCCTTCGCTGATGATTTTTATGATTTCTGTGTCCCTAGGCTTGTGATTTGACTCACAAACATGTTTATAGTATGCATGCACCGACTTGAAACTACTCTGATAAGGAGTAATCGGTCAAACGATCGTACTTGATGGGTAATGGAACTAAGGACTAGATACATGTCAGTAAATGATACTGTAGCATACAGTGAGTTCATGCATACCTCAGTCGTTTCTCCGTTCCGACTGAGGATGCAGTGTGAAATGAGGTA